>CAEFZX010025597.1:0-48343 GCA_903066825.1 Alfaro cultratus
CTCTCTGAAATTAATTATAGTGATTCAAAGAGCCCTGACACACAATACCATCTATAAATTTAATAGCACAACAAAAAATGTAATCTTTACGACACTTAAATCCAATTTGCATAATAATTTGGAACACGGTGTAAAGTGTGCAAAGGAACTTGATTAAAATACTACTTATTGGTACCTTTGGTGTACTTGTCATGATAATATGACACAGTAAAATGATAAAATGTCCAGTCTATGAATACTCCTAAAGAGAGGTGGACCTTCTTACCAGCGCTAATGTGATATTCTAAAGGCTCGAAAACAGAAGTTAATCTTAGAGTGTGTGAATTTTTCTAGTCTTACAGTGATCATGCGTGTCAAAGAAATAGATGTTGCGGTGGAGGATGTGCGTTTGGTTATCTTAGTTCGTGAGAAGGACGGGAACAAATTCCTTTGGCCTGTTTTGCGACAGACGCCATCTGCCGACGACATTGAAGGATTTTTAGGTGAGTAAAAAGTCAACTTTTTTTTTTTTTCCAACTGTGAACATTTGGAAAAGATGGATTGACTGTAGTTTGCAATGCATCCAAAGACAGTATCTCAAGATTATTTTGTGCCAACTTTTAATGCTAAGTCCTGCATTTTTGAGTGCAGCTTTAAAACCAGCAGACTATCAGGTGCTTCTACAACAATCTGGTGCCAAACTGAAGCTCAAAGCCAGAGAGACTCCTGCTTCCAGGTATATTTTGTATTCTGTTCTTTTTTATCCCTTTTTTGGCAACAAAAATAGAGTTGTTTAATTTTTTTTTTTCAGCTCCACTGCAACTGACTACAGCATTGCCAATCCTGTGCCAATGACCTGTTGGCTTGTGGGAGCTGACTTTGCCCTGGAGAGGACTTTGAATGATTACTCTGTTGCACAACTTTAACTGGAAGCTGTAATGAATAACCACATGCACATTTAAAACACAATTACACAGCTTTATACCAGCATTCTAATGCCTTTTAGTCAGGATCAGTGAAAAAAGTATACCTTTTTAAATTATGTCTAAAGAAAATTAAATATAAATAAAAACATTCAAACTTTTAAATGAGGTGAAAGGGGTAAAAACTAAACCCATTAATGTTCAATTACCTTAAAACCTATTTTAATGCATATATATGCTGAAAACATTTTTTTGTTATTGATTGCTGTTTGTTTAATCCTGACTGTATATTAATAAAGAAATGCAGATAGTTAATATTTTTGAGATCATATTGGGTTTTGGCTCATACATCTTTTCTTCTTCTCTGTCTTGCAAAACTACACTTCAAAGCAACTGATCTATGTTTGATTTTGTGAAATAGTATTTTGCCCATATCTTGTATTATCAACATTGTCAAAAACCCTGAAAATATTTGAAAAAGTCATTAATAAATTTGAACTTTAAAACATGTTATCTCTGTGCCATACCTGTTTGCCAAATAAAGCATGTGTCCTGAGTAAAGCCAAACTGTCTCAGTTATATAATTTTTGTAGGTTTTCAAATTAGTGGGATGTTGTTCACCAAACATACGTGAACAAAGTCCAGAAGATGGACAGTCAGAATCAATCGTAAAGGTTATGCACATAACAGGATTGCGAGAAATTTCTGTTGACTGAGTGGAGGAGGAGGGGTGGAGTTCTCATGTGTGGGTATGTTTTTTTTTTTTTTCTTCTTTCAATGTGATTTGGCTTTTAAAATGTGTACAAACAAGAACTCACTTTGAGTTTATCGGAAAGATTCAGCTGGTTCTGTTTGAATCTGCTCTGAGATACTATGGGGAGCGCTGCGGAGCAGCTCGTCCTCTTTGGGTTTCTGCTGGCTCTGGCTGCTGCACAACCGACGAAGGTATAGTAACAGCAGGACAGAGAAACACACTGCAAAATAGCAGAATGCATGGATTACCTGATTAAATACTAATTGTTTTTGTAGAAATGTAACTGTGGGTCATGATCTCTGCCTTAGAAAAACAACAACAGATTAACTTAGGGAACCTTTTCTCTGTGGTTAATATTATTGTGATTTGTCTTTTTACTTTGTTCTGTGTATATGTTTGTTCATAATTTATTTAGTTATCATTGCACTGAAATGTGTTATTGCTCATGAAACCTTTAGTATTAGAGGATATCTGAGCACCTTCTGAAATTGTCAGGTTAAATGTATCAGTAAATAACAAAAAAGTGATGCAAATATATGGTACTTTATTTTGTAGTGTAAGTATTAATTCAGTAATTCAATTCGCAAAGTGATTACACACAAACTGTGATGAAAACACAACATAAAATTATTTTGTATTTAGCTTAGTACCTGTTTAATCTGTAAAGCAGGTAATTTGTGCAAGCAATTATATTTTACCTATTAATGCTTTGATTTATGATCAGTGCTTGACTGGCAATAAGCCACTGAAATCTGAATTGTATTATTATTATTATTATTATTATTATTATTATTATTATTATTATTACTATTATGCTTTCTGGGTTCATGCAGGATGACTGGGACATTTACAGCTTTCGCATCAACTCCACTGTTAGCAGTCGATATGCCACCACTGTAATCACCAGCCGTGTGGCCAACCGTATGGATCAGTCAAAAGAAATCGCCTTCCATGTTCAGATTCCCAAGAATGCCTTCATCAGTAAATTCAGAATGTAAGTTAATGGAGTCTTAATACGTCAACATCTAATAATGTATTTGTTTTGCTATTGCTTCAATGTTAGACAAAGCATTTTATGCAGGGTTTAAAACAGAAGTGTACAGAACTTAAGCAAAGACCCTTTTTGGTGTCTGCAGGATGATGGACGGGGAAGTGTTTGATGGAGTTGTGAAAACTAAGGAACGAGCTCAGCAGCAATACGCTCAGGCTGTGCTTCTTGGACAAAGTGCTGGGATTGTCAGGTATAAGCTAATGGACTGATTTACTTACAGGTCTAAATAAGATGCCATTTTTGTCATCTCCACTATCCACAACTGAAAAAGTAAAATTAAAATTTTTGGAACTTCATGCGTTGAATATGTTTTTATTAGCTCTGTAGGGAGAACCATGGAGGAATTTAAAACCTCTGTAGCTGTGGCTGCCCACAAAAAGGTCACCTTTGAACTCACCTATGAGGAGCTGCTGAAGCGAACCCACGGCAAATACGAGCTGCAGATCCACGCTCGACCCATGCAGCCTGTCAAAGACTTCAAGGTTTGTTCATTATCCATTATAACTTTCCCTGATGACTGCAGTTTTCTTTATATCGTCTTCTGTATTCTTTATTATTTTTCTGACATCTAGGTTGATGTGCACATTCATGAGAAAGCTGGGATCAGTTTCATTGATGTGAAAGGAGGACTGAGCACCCTGGCTAATGCTATCACCAAAACACATGCAGACAAACAGGTACATCTGGATTCATGTGTAAATGTATCCACAGTCTAGAAGTTTGGGAAAGTAAGGACATAAATACAAACGCACAACGTGACTTTTATGTCAACCTTACATACATCAACAAAAGTACAATCATGTATGCAAGCATGGCTTCAAGAAAATTGGTAAAATATTTGATTTAGAAACTAAATCAAAGCAAACAACAAAACCCAGAGACCATGAAATTCAGTGTAAATCTAAAAATTTCCAATATTCATAAGTATACATTTGGCTTCTCTTTGACTTGGAAATACATATTTTCAAACCGGAAGGAACAACTTAATTTCATTGCTTGAACATGTCGCTATTGAACTCCAGACAGGGCTGGTGTCCTTCAACTGTTAGACGGTTCTCTGTTTAATCATGCCTTATCCTGAATTAGGTCACAAACTCTGTTGAACTTGATTTAAAGCTGACGAGGCATTTCTACACTCTAACTGGAGGTGATTTGGACAAGGGCCTCACCTAAAAGTTGCAGGATGCTGGCCTTCAAGAACTGAAGTGTGACACACTTTTAGCTGTTATAAAACATCTGACAAAAAGATTTCACCTTTCATAGCAAAAGAAAATTAACTTTTGTGTGATTGTGGTTCAGTAATTATGTTTATTTTAAATGAACTGATAAATCAACAATTTATCAGATAAAGCAGAAGTAGAAATATTATTAAATTAAAATCATAACGTCTAGAAAGTGCAACATCAAATTTATCTTTTTTTTCCCAGGCGTCGGTGAACTTCCATCCAACTGAGGACCAACAGAAAACTTGTGAGAGGTGTGGAGAGCAAGGTTTGAATGGAGATCTGGTCATTGTTTATGACGTCAACCAAGACAACGGACTGGGAGACATCAGGGTAAAATTTTATCCACAAAATTATTTTTATTGCATTTTACATCCAAAGCTATTCGGCATATGAGTGAGCTTCTTATTCTTTTTTCATCAAACATGCTGTTTTGCTTTTCCAAACTTTTGTTTTTATTTACTTACTATTAGATTTCAGACGGTTACTTTGTCCATCACTTTGCTCCATCTAATCTTCCCCGAATACCAAAAAATGTCGTCTTTGTTATCGACAGAAGTGGCTCAATGCACGGCAGAAAAATAGAACAGGTAAAGTATTTATACATCTCTCTTTTTTATGTGATTTATCTCTTACTTGAAGAAAAGGCTTAAGAAGAGCCCAAAGTAAGTAATATTTTGAATGCGTCTCTGTCACAGACCCGAACGGCTTTAATCCACATTTTAAATGACCTGACAGAAGACGACTTCTTTGGTATCATCAGTTTTGATCAAATCATATTTCACTGGAAAAGAGAACTTGTTCCAGCCACTGCTTCAAATGTGGAGAGGGCTAAAGAGTTTGCACGGAGTATTTTTGAAAGAGGAGGTATGACCTTTCAGTAAATAATGCAAGGCTGTACAGTTGACATTTGGTAGCACAGCTGCTTTTCTGCAAAAAATGTTCTGGGGAAAACCCCAGCCTGAGGTGGGTGAGTGGATAGATGGATCCACTTAATGAGGTGATCGATGTATAATGTGACATTTTGCTTGATGATGGCAGAGAAACATCATTTCTTTTTTCTCAGCTACAAACATCAATGAAGCGGTGTTGGAAGGAGTTCGCATGCTGAATGCACAAAACAGGGAAGGCTCGGCTTCAATCCTGATATTTCTCACAGATGGAGACCCAACATCAGGTTAGACAAAAATAACACAAAGTAAAATAATTAGTTCTTCAGAAGTAGAATCCAAAGCAAAGCATTTCCAATGACCCCTTTTGAAAACAGTTTGGAATTTTTATTGAAAAATTTCAGTGATATTTTGAGGTTTTTGTGAATTACTTATGAGTTATAGACAATAATCTAAGTATAAATGTTTGTGTTTAGCTACTTTGTATTAATAAGAATAATTTCTTAGTACAGCACCTGGGAATCAAAACAATAATTAGGAATAATTTCATTAGTGACCTGTATCTGCACAGGCATGATAAATCAAAGACAGATTAGAAAAAGTTCAAGTTTAAACTCTTGAACCAGCAGCTTCACATTGTGTTGATGCTAATGATGACAAACCAACTCCATCAAAGAGAATAAAAGACATTTGTAGATAACTACAAACGAGGTCAATGGTTATTTTAATAAGCAGGAATAAGAACAGCTGCAGTATTTATTCCTTCATCCGTCTCTTTTCATAGGTTAAAACATTTCTCTGGAAAGAACTAAATAATTAAAGGGGTGTCCTCATTTTTTTGACTATATTATAGCATATTTTTTTATTTATGCAATTTATTTGTCTTTCCTAAAACAATTAAAACTCAGTTCTAAAATGACCCCAGACTTGCATTTCCCAGTTTTTTTTACATGATATTTTACTGTATCTTGCATTTTCATCTTGCAGCTTGATCTGTCATAACATTCTTTAACTTAAATGCAAACAGTTTATAACATTATTCATATCTAATTTATGTCAAATAATAAAATAGGGATTATTTCTTATTGATGTTTGTATAAGTTCAGTCCCCCTTTAATTGTTATTACAATGTTGTTTACAAGGTTTTACATAGCTATTTATTTAAAACCGATATATATATTTATATTATAGGTGTATTAATTATACCTATATATTTATACCCTACCTTCAGATGCTAACTCTACTGGTTTAGAAAATTTGAGCCTAAATTTGAGTCTAACTTGCCCTGTATTCTGTTCTTTCAGGAGAAATTAACTTAGAAAAAATACAGTCAAATGTCAGAGAAGCTATTGCAGAAAAATTTCCCCTCTACTGTCTTGGTTTCGGCTCTGATGTCAATTTTGAGTTTTTGGAGAAAATGTCGCTGCAGAATAATGGTGCGGCAAGACGGATTTATGAAGACTCTGATGCCGATTTACAGCTCAAGGTGTCCTCCTCCGTTTCACCCGTTATCTCTATACCAACTCATTTGCTATGTTTTTACATTTAAAATTCATTCTGTATTAATTCCACATCAAACTGTATATCAACAGGGTTTCTATGAAGAAGTGGCCACTCCTTTATTAACAGACGTGACAATGATCTATGTGGGTGGATCCAATCTAACCCAGACAAATTTCAGTCAGTATTACAACGGTTCTGAGATTGTTGTAGCCGGTGAGATCATCGACAACAACATTGAAACCTTCACTCCCCAAGTCGTGGCTTACTCAGTAAGGATCAGTCCACAGCACACAATTACAATGTCCTACAAACCGAAGATGACCATTAATAATTAATATTTTTTACAGATCAACAGAAGAGTGACATTTTCTAACACAAGTGGTTCTACGGACCATCCCAGTGAAACGGTGACTGAAAACCTTCTGCAGAGGGTTTGGGCCTACCTCACAGTTAAGCAGCTTCTGGAGAGAGAGTAAGTGAGACATATCTTCTCTTCTGTCCTTATTTTGGTTATTTGTTCTGATATTGGAATCAGGATTTAGTTTCAGTTTATTTAAGGGTTTACTGTTAAGACGGTTAAAGAGGTGAGTGATAAAAATAAAAAAATGAGAGAATAAATAAATGACGGTGAAATTGTAACTGACTGAAATTGTGTAAAATAATCTATTTGTATTAAATATAACACAGTTGCTTTAAGCATTGTCTATGAGACTAAGAAACCAGTATGAGATACAAATGCATTGACAGATGCTTTACAGTAGATGATTAGTATTTATTGCTGATTGATACTTTAGAAATGCTATAAATACATTAAGAACAGAAAATCTGTGGTTTTATTTCATGTGAAGGCAAAATGCAATTTGACTTGTAATTCAAAATTAACTGATAAGTGGTAAGATATTTAATTTTACATTATCCACACAGAGAATAAACATTACTACTAATATGTGAAAGTCAATAACATCTGAAATTCGTCTCATAGTCATCTCTTAAACACAAACCAAAAATATTTTCATTGGGAAAATATTTTATTTCAGTGTAAAGTATATATTATTTACAAACAAAAACAAACAAAAAAAAAAAACATGAAAAAATTAAAGGTTACTCTGTTCAACCTTTAATTAAAGCAAATTTGCATAAAAGTGGCCTCTGATTTTTTTTTCTGCACTTTATAATTATGACGAGATGCTGTGATACAGGCTGCTGTTATCTGGACCTGAGAAAGAGAAAGTGAATAAAGAGGCGTTGGAGTTGTCCCTGAAGTACAGCTTTGTCACCCCGCTCACATCCATGGTGGTCACCAAGCCACCGGGGGAGGACATGGATGTCCTTCACAAACCCAAAGAGGGGCGAGGATCCCGGTCCGACAGTTATGCCAAACTAGCCAACAGTAAATATCTCCTTTTCTGCCTTATTTTTTATGGAATCAATGACAGTAAGATGCATCATAATGAAAGGTCACCAAGCCTCAGGGGGACAAATCCGTCCTCCACAAACCCAAAGAGGGGGAAACACCACAGTTCAAAGGTTGTGCATTGTGTCTGAATCTAAACAAGTGCAGATCTTTTTCTGTTATCTTTTAGTAATCTTTTTTATGTTTTTGCCAGATAAGGCAAGGGAGAGTTTCAAATGTTTGACACAGTTATTGACTAACAGTGAGCTGATAATCTGGAGTCCAAACCAATTCAGTAGATTCATCTGAATGCAGTGAAGCAGCATCTTTGCTCCAAACTCACCTTAGATAAGGCTGTGCTTTTAAATTGTGCAAATATCTGGAATATTTTGCAGATTAACAGGTTTGGGTTAAAGCCACAAAGAGTTTAATATTTAAAGTCTTCTTGGATACACAAAACAGTAGCTACACAAACATTATTGCAGATAACACCCCAATCTTTCTGTCTAATAGATATAAATGAAATTTATTTTAATATTTTTATCCATTTCTTTCACAGGAGCTGCAGGATCTGTTTCCGGTTTTTTTCCTAACCCTGGTAGGTTAAGTACAGTATGTGAATGTTGTGTTGGAAGTAACAAAACACAGAACTTTATTATCAGCTAAAAGATCAAGTTTAGGTTTAAATGAGTCAAAATGTGATAAAGAGTTTAAACATTATTTGAACAACTGGAAATAATCCTATTTACTTTATTTAAATTTATATAGCCAGCTTCCCTGTTTTTTATTTTTCATTTGTATTTTGATTTTATATCGCTATTACCAGATAAAAAATTAAAAGTTTTTAATTTTGAAAAGTGTTTCAATGTTAAGTAAAATTATCAAATCAATTTTTCTTACTTCAATTTTAAAAGCTATTTTTTTATCAACATTAAGAGAGAAGATAATCTTTTTCTTTTTCACTCTTCTAAAGAGATCTTGTGTGCAAAGTGATGCAATAGCTAAAATATACACTACCTCTCAAACGTTTGGAGTCGATTTTTAATCGCCTTATTTTTTTTAATATTCAATTTTCCTCGGTTAAAATAACATTCAATTATTTAAAAATACAGTTTAGGCATTGTTGATGTGGTAATTGATTATTAGAGCAGGAAATGCCTGTTTTTTATTGGAATATCTTCATAGATGTGCAATATGAGTGCAATATATGGGCTGGGGTAATAAATGTGATAAAAAACAAGCTGTTGAAAAACCAAAACAAATTACATATCAATCATAAATGTAAATGGACCTAATTTAATGAGTAAATGTTTTTGTCTAAGATGTTTTACAGTTAGAATAAAACTATGTATCATGAATTCTTCATGTGTATTTGCTCAACACAGTTCAAATATCATAATACTGGCTTTAATATGATGGATCCTCTTAAATGGATCCATTCAAGAGGATCCATTTAAGATCCTCTTAAATGGATCCCCATTCACGCCAATTTGTATCTAGTGGCGAATTAATTAACATTTACCTTGTAAAACGGATTATTGCTGCATTCTGTCTCAGTTTTTCTCATTCCAGTTTCTCTCTTACTTTCCTCTTCTCCTGTCGGCTGCTTACTTTTGACTTTTTTGTTTTCCCCCTTAGTTAGAACAGGTTTTGGATTATATGTCCAATATTGGTTTTCCAAATCAAAAAATTATTAAATACTAATTTTTTCTAAGAACTTTGCTTTATTCTAATACCATCTCCATTTTCTTTAACAGGACATGCTAGGACCTTTTCTGCAGGTTTGTGGTTAAACACGACACATATTTAAGACTTGTTACAAGCGAAACCACAATGCAGATAATGACTGCTTTAAAATTTGTTTACAAATAAAATCAATGTTGAAACCACTGAGAAATATCAAGATTGATCTTTTCTGTTAATCTAGACAACAGAGGAGATTTTACTCAAATTATCATCAGATGTTTATTATCCTGTGCTGAAATAACAGACGGACAAAAATATCATTTAGGAATCTCGATTGTATACAAGATACTTTCAGAAGTCATATTGCACAAGCTTAAAGGATGCACACAACCAGAACCACCATGAGCAGGTGTTGGTAACCTAGAACTACTTTTTTTATTTTTTTTTTTGCCTGAGATAAATCTAGTCTACAGAAAGTCTGTTCAGACTAAACCAATTTCTGATTTGATTCAAATCAGAAATCATTCCTCTCACAGATAAGAGGAATTAATTTGTGAGAGATAATGAATGCTTTAAAAACAGTCATTATCAAACCACTCCTGAAACAGAACAATCTGGAAAAGTTGCTACTGGAGAAATATAAGCCAATCTCCAACTTTCCATTCATCAGCAAAGTTATTGAATAAGCTGATTAGCTTCTGAACAATAACCAATCACTTTGACATCTTTCAGTCCAGTGCTTTCCTCTCACAGTACTGGCAGACCCAAAGTCCTCAATGCAGACACTGCTGACCGGGACATATTATTGAAGATCTATTGTTCTTAGTATTCTTTCTTTTCCAGTTCTTTTTGGTGACTATGGTACAATAGTTTCTAATAGATATAAATGAAAATCATTTTAATATTCTTATCCATTTCTTTCACAGGAGCTGCAGGATCTGTTCCCAGTTTTTCTCATATTCCTGGTAGGTTAAGTACAGTATGTGATGTTTTTGTTTCGTTGTTTTCCTCCTTAGAACAGGTTTTCGATTGTATTTCTGAAACTGGTTTTCCAAATCAAAAACATATTAAAAACTAATTATCTCTAAGAACTTTGCTTTACTTCTTCCTTTTTTTAACAGGAAGAAATAGAGTCCAGATGGGGGTATCTTCTGCAGGTTTGTGGATAAACATGATACATATTTAAGAATTGCATGATCCTCTTAAATGGACCCCATTCACGCCACTTTGTATCTAGTGGAAAATTAATTAACATCTTCCTTGTAAAACTGATTATTGCTGCATTCAGTCTCCTTTTTTCTCAATCCAGTTTCTCTCTTACTTTCCTCTTCTTCTTTCGGCTCCTTACTTTTGACTTTTTTGTTTTCCTCCTTAGTTAGAACAGGTTTTCGATTATATGTCTAACATTGATTTCCCAAATCAACAAATTATTAAATACTAATTATTTGTAAGAACTTTGCTTTATTCTAACACCATCTTCGTTTTCTTTAACAGGACATACTGGGTCCTCTTCTGCAGGTTTGTGGTTAAACACGACACATATTTAGGAATTGTTACAAGCAAAACCACATCGTTGTTACTGTTTACAAATAAAATCAATGTTGAAATCACTGAGAAATATCAAGATATATCTTGATATCAGTATCAAGATTGATCTTTTCTGTTAATCTAGACAACAGAGGAGATTTTACTCAAATTATCATCAGGTGTTTATTATCCTGTTCTGAAATGACTAAGGTAAAATCGTCTAGGATTAGATTTTGTACAAGATAAGTCATATTGTAGACGCTTAAAGGATGCACACAACTGCAACTAACTTGAGCAGGTGTTGATAACCTAGAACTACTTTTTTTTTTGTCTGAGATCAGTCTAGTCTACAGAAAGTCTGGAAGAACAATCTAAAAACGTTGTTACTGGAGAATTACAGCCAATCCCCAACTTTCCATTCATCAGTAAAGTGACTGCATGAGCTATTTAGTTTCTGAACAGTGGCCAATCACTTTGACCTCTTTCAATCCAGGATTATCCTCCTACTGTGTCAGACCCAGAGTGTTGGTACTGTTGGACCTCAGTTCAGCATTTGACACTTTTTTACACTATATTGCCAAAAGTATTTTCTCCTAAATACTCCTCAGTCAACTTATTAACCTTTTCTACTATTGGGAGTAGGTTCGACATTAGGATTTCTTAGTGTGGCTGAGCCCTGGACAACAAGCTTAGTAGGTACGAGTTTGATAAATGTCTGACACTGAATTGGACATTTGGATCAAAGTTCAAGTATTTTTTCATATATGTTTTACCACAACAAAAGCATATTAGTTCATTGAAAAAATATGCTACTGTTGTTTGAAAGAAATGGTAGAAACTAAAGCAGCACAGTAAATGTATATGGTGTAAATACTTTGCTATACTGCAACCTTTCTTTTTTGGCTGCTCCATTATTTTAAACATGATCTTTGCTGTTAATGCTAAGAATGTTTTGAAATTAAGGTGTGTAACTTTTATTTTAAAAATGATAATCTTTACATATTTTTTTAAAATTGTCTCTATGTTGTAACCCACCAGGAGGATCAGGAGATCAAGGAAGACGATTGTCAGGATATGGTATGAGTAGGAGAAGATTTGTGATTTTAAATACAGGGAAATCCAGGCTCATGTCATGAGACAGATAATCTGTGAAAAAGTCAAGCCTCTTCCCTTCCCTCCCAGTGCTTCTATTGCCATCTGCAGAAATTCACCTCTCCTAGTCAAAAACAACCGATCAGAGCCATGAGGAAGGTCTAGCTTTGTCAATCACGCGCTGATCAATGCGCTCATAGCGGAGGAAAATCTTACCGTTACAGGAAAACTGTTTATCTGCCATCTGCTGTCTTGAAGAAAACATTTAAGATTCAACTTAAACGTTTTCTTTAACGTTAAAGTTAACTGTTGTAGAAAATGTTTCACTTAAACTTTTCTCATTTTGACATTGCAAAACTCCTACGCTTGTTCCAAGTCCATCCAAACAGCACTAACTTCTTTATCAGGATGGTAGTTCTTATCAAGTGGTAGTTTTCTTCCCACTTTGCTTAATTTGGCCATTGTTCCTGCAGTGCAAATGTAAGGAAGAAAAAAAAAACTTCCCCACAAAACCACCCTGGTGTCTATTAAATCAGTGAAAATGATACCTTTATTACTATTTTTCTAAGAATTTTTGACACACTGTTGAGTTTTATTCTAATACTGCCTTGAATTTCTTCTACAGGACATCTCAGGACACATAAAACACAAAATATTTTCACTCTTGACAGTCAAATTAATGTTGAAACTATACAATGTCAATTTAACATTAATCTTTTCTGTTTACCCAACCTTTTTAACTCAGGATAAAAAGGTTTTTCCTGTTAACTCAGGAAAAAGGTAGGTCTTTTCCTACCTTTTCTGTTATGTAAAATCTTACCTATTTTTAATTTGAGTAAAAATAGGTATGATTTTACTCAAATTATCACCAGGTTTTTAATATTCTGCCTTGAAAAAAGTAAAACCATCAAGGAAGCAAAGGTTTTTAGAAATGTCCACATCAAGAATACTTGATGGTAATGGAAAAATAATTGATGTGATTTAGTTACTTTCCTGGTGGCATTGTCTTTTAAATGCAATAGGATATCAACAACAAGCAGAAAAACACAGTCACATAAACATTTAAAATACATCTGCATGACATGGTAAAGACCCGAGGTTTTCTTTTATTATGTCCAGATAAGTAAGGTCTAGATCAAGTGATATCCCTCTACCAAGAGCATGTTTTGTAACATGCAAAAAAATGTCTTTCTCTGTAATTTCTTTTTTAACACTGTTTTTCTTTCTTTAATGTAAGGTGCTGCTGTTCCTATCGTTCCTTCCATTTTTTCCACTGGCTCTGGTATGATCATCAAACACACAAGCTCTAAGCTAAACACAAATAAATGTTTTTAATTGTTTGGACATAAAATCAATATTAGACACAAGGGTTATTCTGAGGTGCTTTCTAATCATTCCAATTCTTAAAGCTACCGTATGTAACTTTTATAAAAAAAATATGCTTTATCCATATTTGGTAAAGCTGCCATTCTGACAGTATGGTATGAGACAGATAATCTGTGAAAAAAAAAAAAAAATCAAACTCATATGCCTTCTCCCAGTGTTCCCAGTACTAACTGCAGTAATACATGGCTCGGTCAGAAGCAACCAGTCATAGCCAGGAGGAGGGTCTTAGTGCTGTCAATCATTCTCGTGTGCGCACCACTCACAGCCTCCCCCTGGATCTCTGCTATGCTACAACATCCAACCAAAAATATTGTTTTAGGTCTGGCATTTCTATTTGTTGAATGTTTCTGTTTTGAAATTTCTCCCAAAGAATATTTTATTATTTTGGCTTTCAACAAATAGAAATCTTTTTCCTTTTGGATTTTCCCTTTAGGGTTGGCCACAGCAAGTCATCTGTCTCCATCTAACCCTGTTTTCATTGACTCCTCTCATACCACTTTCCTTAATGTCTTCTTACTCTCCATCTATAACTCTCCTCTTAGGTCTACCTCTTGACCATCTGCTGTGCAATTCCCTCCTCAGCATCTTTCCACGGTTAAACTCACTACCCTTTTCTGTGCATGTCCAAACCATCTGAGGCTGGGTTCTCTGACTTTATCTCCTACACATCTGACATGAACTGTCCCTCTGTTGTATTCATTCCTGATCTTATCCAGCCTTGTTATTCCCAAAGAAGACTTCAACATCTTCCTCTGTGCTACCTGTCTCTGTTTCCTGTCTCTTTTTCATTGCCACTGTCTCTAAACCAAACAACATTGCTGGTCTCACCACCATCTTGTAGTCCTTTTCTTTCATTCTCAACTCTTTTTATCACACATCACATCTATCACTTTTCTCTTTCCGCTGCAAACTGCTTGGATACGTTTCATCTCTTTTCCACACTTGCCATTGCTCTGGACTATTGACAATAAGTGCTGTTTTCTCTAAATCTACAAAAACACAATGCAGCTCCTCCCTCTTACATCATCTTACATCCTAAAAATAGGAAGGATGAAGTCTGGCTTAACATCAGACGACGAGAATAAGATATGTTTTCCGTATACAACTGGTTTCAATTATTATTATTATTATTATTATTATTATTATTATTATTATTATTATTATTATTATTATTATTATTATTATTATTATTCATTTGACTGTATAATGTACCTTTTAATACTTTAGAATGGTTTTAATTTCATTCATGTTTCGTTCAGTACACTTCATAAAGATTTATTTTAGATTTTGTTTTACAAAACTTTATAGCTCCACAAGGACTGCGCTTTATGTTTGATGTATTTATTTCTATGATAGGTATGGGACTTGCTGGCGTTGCTGGTCCTCCAGATCCTCCTGATTATGGTCTTCCAGGTTCTGCTGGTTAGACTTTAGACTTCTTTATTGTCCATTAAACTTGCATAAAATGGAAATTTTGCTTACGGTCCTCCGGGTTCTGCTGGTTATGGTCCTCCAGGTTCTGCTGGTTATGGTCCTCCAGGTTCTGCTGGTTATGGTCCTCCAGGTTCTGCTGGTTTTGGTCCTCCAGGTTCTGCTGGTTTTGGTCCTCCAGGCCCTCCTGGTTTTGTTCCTCCAGGCCCTCCTGGTTTTGTTCCTCCAGGTCCTCCTGGTTATGGTCCTCCAGGTTCTGCTGGTTTTGGTCCTCCGAGTCCTCCAGGTTCTGCTGGTTTTGGTCCTCCGAGTCCTCCAGGTTCTGTTGGTTTTGGTCCTCCGAGTCCTCCTGGTGGGTATGGTATGAATGCCATGAAGTTAAAAAAAATGATCGACATTATTTAGAAAGTCTTTAATAGTTTCCAGCTAAAACAACAAAAAAAATCATGACAGAAAATACAAGAAAACCAAACCCCAACATGTGGAAGAAAAACAAGAAAACAATTCGCCTCCAACTTTTTGATTTTGATCATCACCAAGTCTTTAGGTTCCTTGCAAAAGAAAATTATCAATTGCTGATGATCATACTGCCAAAAGTTTTATTTTCTGGTTTTCCTAGTGGTATGCATGTTGCATATATTAGCTCTGTTTTAAACACCAAACAAAATGTTCTATTGTTTACTGATAAACTAAATTTTAGCATCTGTAGTTGCATTTTCTGAACAGAAAAGTCTACCAATCAGACAGGCAAAAGGCAAATGATACTTTTCTTGTGTTGCAAGTTTTTTGCATTTTTACAGAATTTCACTTTGTAAGAACTTGATCAATGTACTGTGCACAAAATGACATTCACATTATGACATGTAGGAACATTCCTGTCTTTAATTTCAAAGAACATATTGCTCCAAAAACACCTTGTCAATGTGTATTACATTATGATGTAGATAATGGCATTCAGTATAGGGAAATGGTTAAAAATATACTTATAGTCAGTTCTCCAAAAATAAGAAAGCACGTAGAAATAGATTATGTGTAAGCTTGAGTGTGAATAAGCTGAAATTACATTTCAGCTTTTTGTTAAACTTCCACTACATGATGTCATAAACCTAAGTGAGAATGTGGTAGAGCAACAGAAAATGCAACACAAGTGTAAAGTGAAAGAAAATAAATAAAAATAAATTGGCCAGGAAGAAGGTTGTGGAGATGCTTAAAGAAGATTTAGGTTATAACACAATGTCTAAAGTTTGAGTTATTGAGCCAAGTGGAATTGGCAAAAAAATTCACTCTAGATGTGTAAATCTAGTAGAAGCATACTCAGATATCCTAGAAAAGCATCAACTTACACAGAGCTAAATATGAAGGAGCATCACAATTTCAGATTTGCAAAATAAATAAATAGAAAATCATTTATGAATTTTCTTTCACTTCACAGTGATGTATGAATCTGTGAGAAAATATCACACCAGATCACAAAGCACCTTGAGGAATGTGGTTGTAATGTGACAAAATGTGGAAAAGTTTGGGAAGCCCACGGTTTTGTTTAACGTTATCTCTGTCTCCCTATCAGCCCAAATCAGTCACCGATTTCTGGTTAAAGCTGAGAATCACTCTGCTTCCCTTTGCTTTGACATGCCTGGAGCTCATGTTCTTAAACTTCTTCATCATCCCAGCAAGAGTGAGTGTCATTTATTTTTGCCATCATGCAGTTGAAAAATCGGTACTCAAACAGTTTTTAATCTTTAACTGCCTCTGAGGTTTGATTTTTCAGTTTGTTGCTGGACTTGTGATTTAGTGTTAACTTTCAGGTTATTTCTTTCAAAACAGGTATGTACATAAATGGTGAGCTTAATCCAGTGACAAATGGGGGCTTCAAAAAAATTTTCATCCAAGTTCAAAGTGACCATTATGTTGACATCGACCCCGAGGGAATCACGGTCCTGCAGGGAATGTCTATGACCCGGGTCACTGGGCAGAACCCCATCCAAGTTGGAAGGTGACCATGAATTGTGATTATTGTAAAAATTTACAAGTTTAAATGTTTTCCGAACAACAACTTGTGGTGTCCTTGAATTAGCACAGCATTGTTTATGACTGACCCTGATCTTATTATAGGCATATCTGGTTTTTGCAGAAAACTCAACAATTGAATACTGTATTTCAGCTAATTATGTATATATTTTTATCACAAAGCTGTATATTGATGTGTTTATTCTTGTTAGCCCAGATTGGTCCAACTGGTTATTAGCTGAAGCATCGGAACTTAATTTGCTAGAGTGGCTTAACTAAGATCCTAAATTAACATGTTTATTATAATACAGCATGTAGCTGGAAATGTCACCTTTAACATGAGGTGAGAAAAAGGACGAGAAGTGAACAGGGTGAATAATAAGAATAATACTGAAGGATGAGATCAGTGAAAGATGTCGCTGGTTTTTGAGGATGATTTGTTAGGAGCCAGGGACGAGAGAGCAGTCCGAGTGTTGGACTATGTAGTACAGGGTAAACAGTCTAGCATTGGAGGGTGGAGGACTAGAGGAAACGAGGAGCCTTATAGTCTGGGAGATTTTGGCATGAGGAGGCTTTGATTGACAAACTAAGAGGTGTCAAAAGGAGAAAGAGCCAGGAAGTAACTCAAGATGTAACGTAGAGCCAGATTACAAGGTTAACATAAAGCTAGGAGGAACACTAGGACACTCTACTAAGAGACACAGCTGACTAAATACCACTTTGGTTGCCAGTCATTCAGGTGCTGAATGACTGGCAACCAGCTCCTCTTAAGCTCCTGTTGAAGGACTGATTAGAAGCACTTGTGTGAGCGATCACTGCTTACACAGAAACACAACACATGCAGCCAGATCCCTGACATTCAGCTAATAAATAATTCTTCTACAGAATGATTTGATATATACAAAGATATTACGATCCCAGCAGTCAAAATGTAATTAAAACCTATTTTACATGTTATGTCTCTCTGAGCGAGCTCTCTGTTGCTTTGTGTTTTTGTCATGGATAAGAATCATGCTTGCAGCTTTGTCAGATAATCTTAATTCATTTATCTATATTGTTCTCAACTATAAATTTGAAGCAATAAAGTTTTTTATTGTTAATTCTGATTTAAAAATAAGATAAAGAATAAGAGATTAAGATCCCTGATCAAGCTAAACTATGAATGAACTCTTGTTGGTATACATAAAACTTACATAACCACATTTCCATACCAGACAATTGTAAACCTTCTTTCATTGGTTGTAATATTTCATACAGGATATATGGAAAGAATGCATGCCTTGGGTTTCATCCCCACTTTGACTGAGGCAGAACTGTCTTGGGATTGAAGGTGTAGGAAGGAAAAGCACCCAAACGTAAGAGCTGGTTGTGATTTGTTCCCCCTCTTCTAGTCTTACAGTGACTGCTCGAGGTCAAGAAACAGATGTTTTAGCAGAAGACTTGCACATCGTTGTCTTAGTTCATCAGAGGGACGGCAACAAATTCCTTTGGCCTGTTTTAAAAAAGAGACCGTCTGCCAGCAACATTGATGGGTTTTTAGGTGAGTATGTTTACCCTTCTGTGTCAAATACAGATTTTTCTTTTGTTTAATAATTTTTTTTTTTTCTCAGCAGTTAATTTTATAAATGTTCCCTGCCATTTGGCTCTTTGAAATTACACCCCTGTAAATTTTTCATGATGCTTTAAGTGCCAAGATTTTGACAGTCTTGTGTTGTTTTTGTTCTGGTTTTTGTAGCTTCAACACCAGCTAATTTTACTGTGGTACCACAACCATACCTAACATTACTGAAGATCCCAGGCAGATTTGATAGTCCAGTGTTCAGGTAAGTTGTTTTTTGGTATTTTTCAAATTTATCTATTAGAGCAACAATCAGACTGTGTTTAAACTCCTGTTTTATTTTTCAGTTCATTTGCAACTGACTACAGTGTGACCTCTCCTGTGACTGTGCAGTGCTGGTTCACAATAAATCCCCTTGTCCTAGGAAAACCTCTGTATCTTTATGTTGTATAACTTTTCAATGGATGAATTAAATTCAAATCAGCTTATTTTATTAAATAATGTTGAAAATTATTTCTGAAATAACCAAGATGTGAAGTAAAAAGGACCAAAAACATTACAATCTTCTTTTTTTTATTGGTCAGACAGTGCAATGAAGAATAGTGAACACATTTGTGTTTTTATCTACCCCATAAATGACAAAAAGAAATGTAAACATTAACAACTTTCTAAAAAATTACTTAAATATAAAGGTTGATCGAGTCTTGTGGTGTGAGATCTTGTGACAATCCAACAGTGTGAGTTATTCTTTGATAGTCTGATATCCTGTAATTATGTTTCAGTCTCTTATTTTGAAGTATGAAAGGAAGTAGTTCTTAATTTGCTGTTTATTGTTGAAAGAATCCACTAAGTAAGACTTTTTACTAATTGGCAATCAACACGTTTCATTCATTTATTTGAAATGATCTGTAAAGAAGAACTAAACACAGAGAGAAAAGATACAAGGATTTGTTGGCACTGTGAGATAATGTGCCTGGCTAATCAATAAAGGTGCTAAAATTAGCTTATGCTTCAAAGGTTCTTGATGTTCTTAAAGGCTGTTTTTTTTACAAGTCTTTAATGCATTTGATAATCAGTTCAAAAGCTGTAATTCTTACACATAAAAAATAAGACCTTTATAAGTCAAAACATAAAAATTGTTCACAATTGAAGACACTTTGTTCTGTGATCTATGTTGATTTTTTTTGGCATCACAACCACTTGATAATTTGATGAGCATGACATCTGTTTTATTAAATCTGAAAAATAATTTTATTGTGTGAGTCTAAGTCATTTTTAACACACTTTGTTCATATTTGGTGAAACAAAACAAATATGGTTATTCATAGTTTTCCGTCTCGTCTTGTTTTAACTACCTATTCACGCCTATGCAAAAGAGGTCAGCAAAACAGACACGCAACTAAACTATTGACAAATCAAAACCACTGACCTGACAACATGAAATGGAGAAACTAAAATATTGGCTGATTAGGGCTTTCATCCACACATCTTTCTCTGGAGAAAAGGATACAATCTCATGTATAAAATAAAACATGAGATTGATCGAATAATTTGGGCTGAAAAAATTGCTACATACTTATAAGAAAAATGCCAATTTGTGAAGTCAGTGTGAAACCAAAGCATATGCATTTTTAAAAATGTATTTCTTCCTTCTCGTCTTTACCTACTCCTCCTGTAGGCGGCATCATGGCTCTGTTTATATATCACAGTCGGTGTTGACTGTGATTGCAGTATACTGTATAATGCCTTTATAGAAGAATTATATAATTTTATAAAAGTATATATAGTGGAGAGAAAATGAATAGATATTACTATATGTGATTTTGAGGGGTCAAAGAACAACACAGAACATAAAACTACCTAAAAGAGAAATAACTAAAGACAATTGAACACAAACATTCAGAGTCATGTTGGCTGTTTATTTTTATGTAGAATTGTATTTTCTGATTTTACTAATAGTTTTTTTCCCCCATGTTTGCAAACCACTAATCTTTATTGATCACTGATAAATGTAGAGTCCTTATTCGGTATCCTGCAACATTGTCTATCAATGTATAGCTCTTTATTCTTACATTCTTCATTGTCATTCTTAAACTTATTCACCGTCCCAGCAGGGATCAACACTGAGTATCTTTCTGTCAATAATAAAATAAACCTTTTTCCTCTTCAGTCAACAGAGGTCCATCATTTTGGGCCTCTTGATGCCCATGTGTGAGTTTTTCATATTCATGCCCAGACTTGTGAATTTGAATTTTGACTTTTATTTGGTCCTTTGGTGCAAGAGTTTTTAATCGGCAGTGAACTGGATTTACTAACAATCAGTGGTTTAAAAGGATTGCAATCCACGCTAGAACAAACTAACATGTTTAGATTGTCGCACAGAGGACAGATTATCACCCACCACCAAACAGCATCCATTCATGCCTGGAGGCAACCGGTTTGACTTTGTCAATTACTGTGCAGGATCCTCATGCGAAGCTTTGTTTAGTCAGTCAGTCAGTGCACTCATATGACACGTGAACAACAAACATTCCTTAACACAAAAACAACCCTCAGCAGTAGCTCTAATTACACAACATGACAGAGAAGCAACAGGTGTAATGCCTGAAAGGTCTTAATTTAAAATATCTATTGATTCAATTTTAACTCTTCTGAAAATCCAAAATTTTGTAAAAGTTTCCACTGACTCTTGCGCAACAAAGAAACATTCATAGACTGAAATGAGGCTTCTTACGTAAAATCTGACTGCACAGGTCCAAACTGTAATTTAGTCTGGGAGAATGTGAAACACCCAGTTCTGCTACTGACGTCAGTCACCACATTGATTATTCCTGTCAAAGAGGATTGACTCACAGAAAGCTTTGTTCTCATTACACCAGTTATTAAAGTTTTTATTATGCTGAATTACCGTGAAGTTGAGGTGGCTCTGCCACCTGGTCAGGATAATAGAACATTTGGACCCTGTGGATTATAATAGGTGGCCATTGTACTATTTAGCTTGAAACCAACAAAAGCAATTAATGTTTTTTTTTTTTTTTGGCACTTTCTGGTAATTTCTATGATGTTTGGTACAGAATTTTTTTTTCATTTTTATGCAAGAGTGTAAATGACTATTAAAGAAATATTTCAACAATATCAACCTTGTTGATAATTATTATTATAATTTCACAATATTTGTTACCAACTCCATGCTGCAGGAGATCTTGTTTCTGTTTATAGCTTAAAAGTAATTGAATAACCTAATAACATTATTTGCCTCTTGCAGAAGGTGTAACTCCTTTCCATGTTTTTCATTGTTCACTGTAAGCAGCCATATGTTAATTTCATATTTTGTGTTGCTGTTGGGCTGAATCCAGATTTAAAGTGGGCAGATAATGAGGAAAATCAGTACCAAACTAAAGATTATAGAAAGATTTTGTTCCAATGTATTGAACTTTGGTTTACTTTTGTCACTTTCGGTTTTAGATAAGCTATTGGTTTGTTGTTTTTTCAAAGATGTGTGACTTCTGTTTACTTTTGTGCTTAGTCAGGTTCTGCTTTGTCATTGTGTCCCTTGTGTTTTACTTTTGCGTGTCTTCTGTCTTGCTAGTAGGGCCTCTGCAATTGCGTGCTGCCTCCTCATGTTATGAGTCTACCCTGTTTCTTGTTTTAGCAATCAATCTATCTTTATGAATACATTTGTTAAAGAAATTTTGTTGAAGAAATGCCAAGTAAGAAAGACATTATTTGATGTGGAGAATTACTTTTGCATCTTTCAGGAATTATGCTTATGCCCTCAGTTTCAGCGAAAGTATTACACTATTATATTTTTTAATCAAGTAGCTTTTTTCCCCTTCAATTGTTAAAAAACTGACATATGTGTCAAATATGACTTCCTGATTTACCACCTTAAGTTGGGCCTTTGTCTCTTTTAAAACTCCTGCTCCTTGTGAAACTGCGCCTTGAGAAAGTCATTACGACAGCGCTCCTCCATCAACCTTTTAACAACATTTTTACCAGATTTAAACTGAGAATTAGCTTATGTCATAAGCTCAGCAGATACACAGGTCCACCAATTGTTTGCCAATTGCTGCCTGCTAGTCTGAAGGAGGCAGCCAGCAGCTGCACCTCAATATCTGGGTGCTAGATCCACCCAGATATTTTAGACACAACTAAATGGTTTCTATGGGAGATTAAAGGATTTCTCAAACATGCATGAAAGAATCAAGGCAAAACTCCATGTATGTTTTTTGATGAGGGGATAACATTATAGCATGATGTAAAGCTAAAAAAAAGTCAATTTTACACTTCAGCATAGCAAGACATTTTCAACAATTTTTCAACAATTTCATGTTGAAATTTGGGTGGAAAAATTTAACTGCCCTGTATATTGTTGAATTTCGATCAGAGTGAAGTCACGGCCTCTCATCCAACTTCAGTGTCTGACCTCACAAATCGGTTTCAGGAAGAACGGTCATAAAATCCCATTTATAAACTACAACAGAATGTAGAAATCCTTTCCAGAAGAGTTGATTCCACTGCTGCTGAAAGGTGGGCCAACAACATTTAAACGCTTTTGATAAATACAATTATTTCTGAAGTCCACATGTGCTTTGTTTCAGTTCTCTTGTGCCCTCTGCAGTCTTGCAACTGGTTCATCATTAAATCAACCAGATGCAAGAGCACAAACATTCAGAGTTCAGTAAAGTTTTACTGACCTTTACGAGAGGTAAAGTTCAGTAAACCTCTTGTCCATGCTTGAGTTCTCCACAACAATTTACAATTTTTATTTTGTACATTTGAAAACATTCAAAGTGTTTTGCATGTTGATTGAAAGTAAATGTACTCTTTCCTCATTCTCTTGTGACTCACCTGTCACTGACTACAGTGTTGCCACTTGGAAGAACATCCCTGAATGATTTCTCCATTTTCCTGTTTGATCTGTTTGCATAGATCAAAAATAAACAAGAAATGTCAAAATAACATGTGTCGAAGTATTTTTTTTTGTGAATTACCTGAAGAACATGTAGAAATTTAAAGCCATAGAAGAATAAACAGCATAACAAACAGCTCAAGCAAGACTATTACTGCGGAAAGCCTTGACAAAGTCAAACATACAAGTAGCATTGAGGCTTTTGTGTAATTTAGACTGATTATCTCCCAGTGGCTGAACTTCTCAATCTTTAAAGAATGCAGGAAATGCAACCTTGAACAAGAAGTAGCAAACAAGCTGTCAATCCACAACCAAAAATGAAAGCAAAGACAAATTTCAGAGAATAATGTGATGTTTGTTCTGAATTTCAATGTCTTCAGGCACATCTCTTAACGCCTAACAGAAATTTAAACAATGTAACGTTTGAACAGCTTCTCAATAGTGATTTGGTTTATTCTCCCCTGTTAGCTCTAAGGTAATAAAACATCCTAAATGTGCAGAGCCTTGGAAAAGTACTCTTACCTCCCAAACCAGTTTTTACAATTTCTTTCAGTCACAAACTTAAACTCTTATTAGTCTGAGATTTTAAAGATCAACAAACACATTTATCTCGTATGATGTATGCTACATGTAATAGTTTTGCACTTGAAGGAAAACAACAAACGATTTTTAAGGTTTTTTTTTACAAAACAAACTGAAGTGTGTGTTGTATTTTTCCACTTTAGTCTGACAGTGAAATGAAAAGTAGAATAGGGGTCACCTGATTGGAAAGCAAAGACCTCATGTGTGATTTAATCTTGGTATTAGTACAGATGCTCTATGAAGGTGTTCGACGTTTGTTATAAATATCAATAAACAAACAGCATCATGAAGACCAAAGAGCACAGCAGACAGATTAAGGGATTAGGTTATAAAACAATGTTCCAAGCTTGGAACATATGAAGTAGCACCATTGAATCCATCATCTGTAGGTGGAATAAGTCCGATCCTTATGGAGAAGTTGCAAGAAAAAAAACACTCCTGTTGAAAAAAGGGCAAAAGAGATCATATCTGCAGGTGGACATAAACCAGTTATGTGATGTAGTAAACATGTGAAATAAAGGGCTTTGGTGTAAGACCAAAATCTGAATTTCTGACAAACATGCAATATGTTGCTGAAAATTAACACATAACACATCAGCCTGAAATGCTACAATGGCCTGAACTTATAGATCTCTAAATCAAGTTTGAGGTCTCCAAAACACTTCACACTACATTCAGACATTCATCCACACATCCATAAACTGATGGCAGTAAGGTACAATGTATCCACAGATTCCATGGTTTAGACCGACAGACGGGTTGGCTGCCATGCGCCGGAACCACCAGGTTAGGGGTTAGGGGCTAGGGTTACCCTGGGGGTATGGGTTAGGGCTACCCTAACCATCAGCAGGTGGGGGAAGAGTCTTTCCCAAGGACACAATGGTGACTGAGACGAATGGAGCAAAGGTTCAAACCAGCAACCTACTGATTACAGGATGGATCCTTACTGTCTGGGTCTTTGCCAACAGGTTGGGTCTTTTCTTTAGCAAGGGACCATGAAGTTGGACAGTAGATCTTTTAGAAGCTGCAAAAGACTTGAGACTGAGGGAGAGGTTCACCTTGCAGGAAGACAACAACCACAAACATTCAGCCAGAGCTACAAGGGAATTGTGTAGATCAAAATATATTCACAGGAAAGGGCCGACCAAAATCTAACGGGGCTCTGAGTCATCTTTGTTTGGTCATTTAAATTATTGGTGAGTGGTGAAAATGATTTAAGTGGACAGAAATTAAAATAAACCATCTAGTTGAACTAGGAATGAAAACTAAGTAATCATGAGAGAATGCACAAGAGAAATAAGCAAAACATGCAACATAGCAACCTCAGAAGAATAAAAAATATATATATAACAGCAAAATTAAATCTCAAAATATCACAGCAAACCTAATTAAATCCAAATAAACACAGCAAATGTAAAATTAAAACATGCAATAACTCACAAAATAACCCACACATATCAGTTTTTATATGTACATATATCTATATATATATATTGATATGAAAATTTTTAGTGGCTTGAACAAACTGCTATGCAAATAAAGGAATAACGAAGAATAAAGGGCCTTTTGTTAAGATCTCTCAAACTGTCGGAGAGTTGGGAGGAGCTTGTTATGCTACATTTTATATTTTGCTCAGGGTTGTCTAAACAAAGTTAATATCTTGTCTATAAGTTAGAAATTACAGTAGTCATTTAAAAATCTGTACCCCCCGGCACCCTGGCTGCACTGTATTAAAAAATCTCCACCTCCTGAAAGTGACATATTCAGACACCATCAAAACTACACATTAAGTATTTGCATGCATGGCCATGCCCATAAAGGAGAATATTATTTTACATTTGATTCAAAGTGGTCAGACCAGTTGAGCTTCTGCAGAAGGCAGGTGCTTCTGAGCAACTTTGGCACACTCCCCAGTCAGCAAACCGCCTCATAGTTAGGCTCAAAGGTATGTGCTTTCTTAAGAATGAGGACGATAAACTTGTTTGTCAGGAGACAGATTACCAAGAGAGGAGTAAACAGACTACCTGCTGTTCACAAACCGCCTATGAGACGCCGATAACTAGAACGCAGAAGAAAAACAGACAAATTAACCCATTTTTCAACTTGTGGACTTTAACCCATGTGACTCTGTAAGGATAAAGACAGACAAACGGGAAGTTCAAGGATAAGGTGACACTTAATCAGAAACAGGATCATGAAAAGAGAGTAAAGGGAGAAAGAGAGGTGAGAGAGAAAAGAGGTGGGGCATATTCTGAGTCAGAACAGCGAAATGCTCCGTGGCGCACATTTCTCATGAGTCATTAACTTGCTGGTTTCTTGTTGGAGCTGAAAGGAGTTTGACGGGCTGTGGAAATATAAATCTTGGTGTCTCTTATCATGAATTTCTAAACAAAGTAAGTAAAAGATTATATTTAAACAAGATAACTTTCCTGATTTGATTTCAAGTGTTAAACTCGCATTGACTTGTTACTTATTTCTTTTTTGGTTTTTACCAATCACAGATTATTTGTTGGAATTTTCTATATGAGTTTTAAGTGGAAAAATGAACTTAGATGGATAACTTGTAAACTTCATAAGTGACAAAGTTTTAGTCATAGAATACATAGGTTTTCTGTTCAACATATTACTGTGTGTGTTCAAGTAAAAGGAACAAAGTAGCCTAATATGTGTCTCTTCTTTATTCTTTATCAGGTTGTAAACAGAGTTGAAACCCAGGACACGGCTTCAGTCTGTTTGTCTCGGTTCACTGCTTCCATAGCAACTTCTGCCAGGATTACAGCAAGTTAATATATTACAAAAAAAAACAAAAAAAAAACATAACAAGGAGAGCAACAATGCACCTGCCAGACTAGGCTGCTGGAAAACAGTCTGTACAGAAAAATGCAGTAGGGCTTCTACATGGAGCTTTGATGCAAAATGTTTCTTCTCAAATCTTTCCTCTGCTGCATCGTCTTCAGCCTGTTCTCGTCAGCCTGCGGCTTGGAGTTAATTAAATATGCCAGCAATGCAGTTATTTGCCCACAGGTATTGTGTGAAGTAGCACTTGGATACGCTCAAGATGACACTTTGTAATTTCCTTTTACTGTTGGCATAGCTGCCTTCGACTTTTAATTTCCCTTGTCACAGATAAACTGTTTCATTAAACAAAAGTAATCAAAAGCTGATAGCGAGATATAACCATCTGCCAGCATGTTGCCCTACAGGAGAGTTATTAACAGAACAAACAATATTTGCTGTCTGTTTAGTTTTAGTGACTGAACATGCATCTCTTCCTCTCAATTGTCTCTTTTCAAGGCATTTTCTGATTGCACCATCAGAAACGGTCTTTATGAACAAAAGGTCAACCATGTTCACTTTGAAGCATCTTTCAAGCTCTGCTGTAAGAGAGCCAATGGAAACTGTGCACTTTGTCTTGTGCTAAAGACAGAGGTCAGCAACATCCTTATGGATAAAGATGTGGAAAACGACAACCACTCTGGCACTGATGAGGAAGATGACAATGAGGACACAACACTTGAGAGATGTAAGGTTTTATTTAACCTTTTTGGGTAACACTTTGACGGGTTGTGAATAAGACTATCATGACACTGTCATAAACATGACATAACAGCTGTCATGAACATGAGTAAGTCTTCACGAATATTTATGACTGTTGTCATAAAGTGAAATTCAGTAAATCATGACACTTTTAATACAAAGTTGACATTATTCAAAATGTCTTTATGACAACTTGTCATTGACCAAGAAATCATGATCTGACATAAATTTGTTATAAACGTATTACTGATTAAACTTTAAGCAGATCAACATAAAATACAGACAGAAATTTAGCTAAGTTAACTAATCAGCACAGAGTGCAACCATACTAAAAATGAATAAACAGATAAATTAAAAACATAAAAATAATTTAAAATCAAGATGGTCTCGGTCTGGGACTGTGGTGGTTTGAGAATGAGATTACTACAAAAGGATTCAACACATTCTCACGCCCGACTCGTCATATATTGACGCTTTTGCAGGTCCCCTTCTCGTCAATTATTGACGAGAAGGGTTCTCTCATTGAATGCTGTACCGCTCCCTAAGCGTCCAAAACCAACAATCTAGGAACAAATAACATGACGAGTCTATTCTATTTTTGTAAAAAGCACACAATTCGTGCATAGCTGCTGTATTTGTAGGTTTATAACAATTTAGTTAATTTTACTTCAGTTTTAAAAGATCCTCCGAAAATGGGCCCTCTCTCTATGTGTCAACTCTCAAACTGTGAGTAAATTGATGTTTGAAAATGATAGATCCCGTGCAGAATGATTGAGTTACAGCATGTCAGCAAATAAAAAAGATAACTTTACTTTTGTTCTTAATATTCATTTTCCACATATAAAACAAACAAACAAAAAGCAGAAGTTGTTTTCTGCGGTATCAGTTGTTTCACTACTGTCTCAGTCCTTGCATTGCCTCACCTTCGCTGTGGTTGTCCTGTTGAAATAGCTTCTGTGACGGCATGTTACCAGGGTCCAGCCAGCACTGTACCCAGATGCAAGAAGGTGGAGTTTACAGTTAATTACACCACTCTTGCTCACCAGAACCAGAGCAAGGTACTGTAAATTTCCAAGCAGTTTGTACGGCTGAAGAGTTTAAACTTAAGCACCTCATTCACAGTTTTTTTGTACATGTGTGATCTTGACAGATAACCATAGTGATCACAGACAAGTTTCATTTCGGAAGCCAAATAACCGTTTACCCCAAGAAACGACTTGATGCACCTTCGGAAGAGAATGGTACAGTGTTAAACACTTAATACTTTTTTGTTTTATTTCTGTTTATGTCAAAATGTAAACTGAAATAAAGAGTTAGGATGTAGCAATACCTGTGAGGGGATTGTTTCACCAACAAGTTTCAATTGCATAACAAGAAACCGGATGATTTCCTTTGAGCAGCAGGTCAAAACATGTTCAGCTACATGATACACGTTTCTCTTTGTCTACAGTGTGTTCCCAGGAACTCCTCCAGAAACGCATACCCATGTGTCCAGGTAAACAAAACAGAAAAATCAAACATTAACTGAAGTTTTTATTTTTTGTACAACATACACAGCTTTGGAGAAAAATGAAGACACCATGCACTGAACCCCATTGAAAACCTCCTGGTTATTCCACCTAATATTGATTTCTGAAGTCTTCCTGAGCTAAAACATTAGTTTTGCTGTTTCTAAATGAATCTGAACTTGTTTTCTTTGCATTATTTAAGGTCTGAAAGCATTGCATCTTTTTCGTTAGTTTGACCATTTCTCATTTTCTGCTTGTAATTTGAGAGACATGTTGTCAGTAGTTCATAGAATAAAATAATAATGTTCATTTTACTCAAACATGTACTTATATAAAGTAAAATCTGAGAAACTGATCATTTTAAGTGGCCTCTTAATTTTTTTCCAGGGATGTACATCTTTTAAGAACATGACAATATTTTATTTTCAATATTTCAGTGCCTAAGTTCCGTATCAATCCAGATATCAAGGAAAATGAGGTTGAGCTGCAGATTGTGGGCAACACGTCCCGTTCCTCGCTCTGCATCAAATACGAGGAGAACGGAAGCTGTCTGGTTAGTGTTACCCTTATGAATTGGCTCACTTACAAGATGGGATTGGAACTATATGTGTAGACTCAAAGACAAATTGTCAAAGTAATGTTTAGGAAATATTAGCAATAATATTCTAAAAAAATAAAAATAGTCTGATTTATTTATTCATAATTCATTCAGGCTTGTTGAACAAAAAGCAGAATAAGAAAGCTGAAGTATAATACATTTTAGACATTTTAACCAAAGCAATGAGAAAAAATAATTGCTTTGGTTATTATTTGGTTTTCAGTAATCAGAACTGAGTCAGTTCTGATAAACATGTTGTTTTTGAAAACTAACCTGTAGAATCTTTTCACATTTTGTCATTTTTTTTTTTTATCTTAGACCAAAACAAAGTAGGACATAACTGTGACATGGAAGAAAAAACAGACATGACGTTTAATCTTTTTTTAGTATTTTTTTTTTTATATAAATACCATCTGAAAAGACTCTAGAGCATTTGTCTACTACTGCAAATGCAAGACATTTATTGTATAATCCAGACTTGAAAGCTCAGATACTGTCAAACTGGATGGGCAGCTTCTGTGTTAATTTGTTTTTAAGACCCCCAAATGCTGTGTGAATAATATGAACAGTAGCAAAAATGAATCAGCAAATTTGACATTTGGTGTAGCCCAGACTACATCACTAGCTTTCATTAACACTGTGATGCTGTTTTTTTCTGTTCCTGAATAGAGTCTGGCCCAGACCACCATCCCCATTCATTCTGTGGCATCTTGCATGTGCATACAGGTTCTCTTATTATTTTGCCTAAAACATAAGATATCAATAGTTACTTTTGTTTTTATTAATGTAATGACATGCTTTGGTGTATTTGTGATCTTTAGGTATGGGATGAAGATGATGAGGGAGCTGTGCGTTCTCAATTATGCCCCTTTGACAAAAAAGGTAACATTATCTCTTTGAAATGTTTCTCATCCTCTTAACAACATTAATCAGAGGAGGGCAAATCATCTGAAACAATGTCTCTTTTTTTCTGTCGTTTAAAGGATTACCACCTCATTTACAACACTTTATGTGGAAAAACGTCTCGGTGAATGTGCGCCTGAGCAAAATGGGTGGCAGGAACGCAATCCTTTTATGGAACCTTACTGCCCCCTGCAGGCTGGATGGTGAAGTGTCGCTTTGTCGCAAACCGAGCAGCAGCGAAAATCTTGCTGGTGGGAGCAACTGGAAACAAAACCTTATGGGACTTTGGGTAAGAACAGCATAAGTACATGAACAATGTTGTATTTCTTTGTCTTTCTTTGAAAAGCAAAATATTATTATCCCCAGTTTTTGGCCTAATTAAGTTATTTTTTTTCCTGCATCATTCTTGCTCATTTCTTATTTGAATTCATTAAATACTTTTAGTGCTTAAATTTGTACAAAATTCTAACAATAACACTGCAAACATCATGAGCGCCATTAGTTGCATACCTCCTGGAAATTCAAATCTGAAATAACTAGTGATATTGTAAACAAAGCTCAGGTACATTGTCAAAGTGCAAAGTATCACTAACAATTTACCTCTATGTACCCTTCAGGTAAAACAAGGAGCATTTGAAAACGTTGATGAAAGCATTTCCCAGTGTGTGATGGTAAATATTTACACAAGCCCTCCAGTCAAAAATCTGCATACAGCAAACGTGCTCAGTTAGCGGAGTTTAATAACTCAACTATTTTTAATTGTTTGTGAAGGTGAAAATAAACGGAACACATCAGGAATTTGGTCCATTTTGCACGTCAGACAGTAAGTTTGAAAGGTTTAACTGTTAATTCTGGTAGCAGGATGGTGTTTTTTTTTTTCTTTTACAATTCAGCTACAACTTTTTCTATTTGAAAATTTTGTAAAAAAGTTATTTTTGAACCTGTTTTTATTGCAGCTAGCAGATGGCGCTGGACTCTCCTGATTGTCGGTGTTATGCTGGTTGGTTGTCTGACAGCACTAATGATTCATTTCCTGCGTGATTATGTGAAGAGTAAGTTTTATTTTTTATATTTTATTTAAACCTTCCAGGATTTCTCTTTAGAAGCTTGAATTACCAAAACAAATTAACTTCTTGAGGTCATTCATTTTTTTAAATGCACATACTTAAAAATCAATTTGAAGAAATACACACATAAAAGACAGTGCATAGTCCAACTTACCCACAGTATAATTTATAACTTTATGATAAAGCATTGCGTGTTTGTGTTGGAATTTGCCCCCAGCACGTCTGTCAAAAGCTCCTTTCATTTGCCCCATAAACCACGCCATGTTTATTAGATTTTAAAACCTTTTTGCGTCATACTTTTTGAAGCATCAAATGTATGAAATATAGATATTCAATAAGCAGATCTGCTAAATCTTCAGGTATATTTATCTTATTTACTCTGACTTTTGCAGAGTGGGTGTGGAGCTGGCAGCACGGTGGATTCGTAAAGAGTAAGTTGTTTTTTTTCTATGTAAAATCCTTTTGTTTATAATCATGCAGGACATTTCTGAATTTAGTTTTCTTTTTCTCTCTCAAGTTGGAAGGAAGGGCCATGTGGTTCTGCTGAGCCCCCCAGATTTGGATGATGCTGTTTCAGAGTCAGTTTGTCTGCTGGGTTCCCAGCTCTGCAGCCAGGGCTTCAGTGTGTCTGTGGACCAGTGGTGCAGGAAGGATCAATGCACAATGGGACCTCTGCCATGGCTCTACTCCCAACTCCAGAAGTTGGACAACATGGGTGGTCGAGTTTTGCTGGTTCTCACCCAGAAAGCCTTAGAAAAAACTGAAGAGTGGACCCTCTTGAACAATGACAGAGAAGGAAGGGATGAGCAACAGATGAAGTCACCTTATTCTGATCTATTTATGGCCTCACTATTCATTATTCAGGCCCACAAGAAGCAGGGCAGGGCGGCCGAGCGCTTTGTTCTGGTGAAAATTGACTCCCACCAAACACAGAGTCACAGCAGCAACGGGAGACTTCCAGAGCTGCTTCAAGGGCTTCCTCTGTTTCTGCTTCCCTCTCAGACCCAGTCGCTCACAACTGAACTGACCGTAGAAGAGGCAGAAACGACAAGGACAGGCTGGAGGAGGAATATCTGAAGCAAGTGGAGGTTATCAAAACCATTTTGTTGAAAAACTGTGGGTGAATTTACAAAAAGATGTCATATAAAAATTACTGCTGCAGAATCAACATGAAGGATATGCTTATCTGGACTGAACATGACAGAGAAGAAGGGGACTATAAACACTGAGTCTTTGGTTTGTAAAGAAGTAGCCCTGAATTTTAAAAGTGAGGTTCTGGTGCCAGGTTTTAGGCAGTTATCTTGGATATCTTAAAGTTGCATCAGACAACTATTTTGGCTTCTTTATTTAGTATAAAGCCAGGTTAGTTTGTTCTACAGGCCAAATCTAAAGACTTGATTGACAGAGACCAAATCCACAGCAGATTTTGGCCATCGTAAGAGAACTAAAATCTTTAAACCACTAGATCAATTTAGATTATTTCTGTTTCATGAATCTTTTAAATTGTCATCATGTTGTACTGGCCTGTTATTTACAGAAAAGGTAATGGTTATCTAGCCAGGAAGTAAAGGTTGGAGGCAGTGTACCTCAAATGATGTTCCTGTGTGAAATTAGTACAGAGAAAAAAGCTAAACACATATTTTTCAGTCAAAGTAGTTTCTTAATTGTGTAAAAAGTGAAATGTGTAAACATTTCAGTACTTAAAAAGCTATAGTACTTTTGCTTTTAGCCTACTTATCTAGATTACAGCTAATCTGACTGCAAATGCTTTCATGTTCCATTTTTTATACTTTTCACACAGGACTATCATTGGTGGCACACTGTCTCCTACCTTCACTTTCTGTGTAATTAAAAAAACAGCTTTTGTGTAAATAACCCACCAATGCAAACATAATGATGATCTAAGCCTAATAAAATAGTGTTCCCTCAAAATGTTAAGACACTTTGAGATTAAATTTGTTACAGGATGATGTGCTTTGGTACTGGCCCCTCTTTAAGGGGCTTGCTTCATCCTCCAGGACCAACTATTTTGGATTTATACTAAATTGACTACTATGATTTTCTACAAGTATAATAACTGCTTACAACCTTTTCACAGAACCTCATTTCAATTACACAACCAGTGCTATAATAATGTTATGATGTAATAGTCTTTCTTTATAAAAAAAAACTGTGTTTTGATCTTTTTCTCAGTCCTTTGCTGAAAATCTGAAATATGTTCCTGAAGCAGGTGACGTGCAGCGTCACGAATAAATCTGAAGGGCAATAAGCACATAAATATGTAGACAGGTAAATTGTAATTTGTGGGTTCTATTTTTATTGTAAATAAATTGTAAATAGGGATTTTTTTTACTCACCTATGAATAATAGCTTCAAAGCTATAATATAATCTAATTGTAAATTTTTCAGATGAATAACATCCAATTATTATTATTATTATTATTATTATTATTATTATTATTATTATTATTATTATTATTATTATTATTATTATTATTNNTATTATTTATTAATAATAATAATAATAATAATAATAATAATAATAATAATAATAATAATAATAATAATAATAATAATAATAATAATAACTACTGGTCATGATGGCGCAGTATATGAGCCAGTCACACTTAGCTAAAAATAAACTTACGACCTAAATGCACTTACCAGTTGCAGAGGATCTTATTGGTTCAGAGCAGTGTCAGTTTACCAAAGCAGGGATGCGTTTGGGAAGAGTTTTTATGACGGTCCAGAGGGGCGGTGTTAGGAGATATAAGTGATAACAACGAGCTCCGCTCCCTTCGGTGGTTTGGATGTAATTCACAGTCAAATAAACAGAGTCGCATGTCAAAAGCGTCTCGTTTGGATTGTATGCTTGACTTGTGTAACGAGGAGGTAAAAAGGCGCTTAAAGTGTTTTCTTAAATTCACTTTCTATTGACTGTGTGTGTTGTTTAACTATCGGTTTTGGAGAAAGTTAATGTTTGTCTTTATTTTGAGATTTTAATTGTTGGCACTGTTTTTATTTATTTATATGTTTCATGCAATTTCTAAAAAGCCAAAGGCAATTGTGTTATATTGCGCAACTCTATTGTTTACAGTACAACTTCTGGCCAGACATTACAGTCCTATTCAATAAATGTAAATATTATTGCAAATTGAACTTTTTTTCAAGAACTCAAATTTCTAATATATGTAGCTAATGACAGACTCATATTTTCAAGCCTTTATTTCTGTTTGTTATGATGACTTTTCTGATTAAAGCTAATAGAAACATGACACTTAGGATTTGAATAATTACATCAGACCAATAAAATAAAGAGTGAAGGTTATTTTAAGAAAGTACTTTTAATTTGACAAACAGCATGTCAAATAGAAAGGGCTGAAAATGGTTGACAGTTGTATTTACAGTAATGATTATTTGCTTATGTAAATCTCTGGGTAAAAGCAGGACACCAAACATAAACACATTTTTTGTATCTATGTAAAAAAAAAAATCTACCTTCATAGATTGTCCAACTAGTCCTGCTGATATGTGTTATATATTATCACCCTAAATAGTCTAAAAACAAAGAAGCCCATTGTGAGCTAGGGTACTTGGACCCTAAATGTACTGGTGGCTGGGTGATAAGTCTGAGGTTTTTATTCTGAAATTGTCTAGAAATGTACTTTATTTTTACATGACTGCATATACAACTTTGAAATGGAAAAATAACTACAGATGGAAAAAAAATGCAGGAAAATGTTAACACTACGTTCCTCTAGAGTAAATGTGAACATCAAGTATGATACAAAAATCTTCACATGATCCTACGTGAACCTTGACATTTTGACAGGCGTTTGCTTACTTTTGACATTGTTTCTGTTCTGCTGTCCACTTGATGGAGATGCGATCAGTCCAGGATGTGTCAGGGCCTTTCTCCTAATAACAGGTGTTACACTGACAGCTTTATCTCTTGCTCAGATGGAAGAGAAGTGGCTACAGAGAACGCTGCTGCCAGCTGTGTGGCTGTGCAGTGTGCTGGCTGCTCATCAGGTCACCAGTTGCCCTCATGCTTGTAGCAAATGTTTAGGACAAGAAAATGACCTTTGCAAAGAGTGCAAGACTGGATGGACTCTCTATAATTTCACATGTGTAGGTAATACATGCCAAGCTTTTAGTATAAATATGAGCATCATTTCTTTTACAGTATCTGTCAACACCTCAAGTGGTTAAGCGTCTTTCTGTTTTGGTCGGTTTCAGACATCGATGAGTGTGGCACTGAGCTGGGCTCCTGCTCTCCAAACACTTACTGCTTCAATAGAGAAGGCTCCTTTGAGTGCAGAGGTCAGTGCTTTATCAGGATTTATTGTATTTACTAAATGGGTGCAAGTATCCATTCAGTGAATTAGAATATTACTGGAAAGCCGGTTTATTTTAGAAACTTTATGTTTTTAGTGAAACATATTATATAGGGTGGGCCATAAGTTTCCATACATAGAAAGAAAATAAACATTTTATATTGGACAACCATTTTAAATTATATAATGTGCTTTATATGGTTACCATTGTTTTGAATACACATATTAATAAGTGGACCACTCCGTGGTTGATCTGCAACATTTCCAGTTTTCTGAAACTTGCAAATACGTTTTGCCAGTGTTGTGTGTGATGCTCGTTCCATGTTTTCTGTTAAAGTTTTGTTAGAGCGCAGCATGATAATAATAATTATTTTAAAAAACATTTTTTTTTAATATCTGCTAAAGGTTACTTTCGAATGTAATTTTATTCTGACAAGAGAGATTAAATTACTCTAATTTACTGAAAATGAATACATATTGTGAAAAATCTAAATATCTTGATTCTGACAAAATATAAAGCTGATATTTATCCATTTAGGACTGTTTAGTTTTTCTTTTTCTTTTTTGTGACGTCTTTACAGTAAATGTTTTTTTCAGTTCAGATTAGGTTTGGTGTTTAGATTAATCATGATACAATTATTCTAGAGGTACAGTATATGTTGCACAGATATTTTGGTCTTGAGAAAAAGAGTAGCCAACACATTTTTTTTTACTGCTTCTAAAGTCTTTACCTCAAAACTCATCCTATTAATTTATGTTTTAGAATGTTGTCACTCATTTAGTGTGTTTGTAACCTCTCAGAACGCAGTGGGATGAAAAGTCTCTGTATTTCCAGGCTGTGATGTGGCCTGTGTTGGCTGTATGGGTGGTGGACCAGCTCGCTGCAGAAAATGTGCTCCTGGGTACAGCCTGATGGGCTCCAAGTGTTTAGGTTAGTGCGAATAACAAGGGAAACTGCCTCTGATAAATATGCAAAAATGCTCTGGACTCATACCTTCAATTCAAGTAGATTTATTCTTTGACAAAAAAAAAAAAAAAAAAAAATTTTAATGAAAAGTCCCACAGTATGATATGATTACCATGCTTACAGCGCGCATGATGTGCTTTTCCACAGATTTAATGGTTCTATTATTTGCCAGGCACAGCATGCCATTCGATAGCACAATCAAATAACTATGTTAACTTCAGTTGTTAAAATATGCTACACGTATCAAATATGACTTAGAAATTTGACTTTGTAATTGAGTTTCTGTCACTTTAAAAGCTCTTGCTCTTTCTGAAGCTCCTCCTTCAGGAAGTTATCACAACATCGCACCTATTTTAACCTTTTAACAGCATTTAACTGAGAAGTGGCTCACATATGAGCTCAGCAGATGCACAGTTCCACCAAGTGTTTGCAAATGTTGCTGGCTAGTCTGAAGGAGCTGAGAGGGCGATGCCTAGGGAGGGCTGCTCTGTGAGGCAGAAGCTTGGAAACTGAGGCTCCAAAAAGGAGCGGCACTAGGTCCACCCAGGCATTTTGCACAGCTGAATATTTGCCACGGGAAATTAAAGGATTTCTCAAACATGCTTGAAATGTTGAAAGCAGCACTGCAGGTATGTTTTTGAATAGGGAATCACATTATAACATGACGACATGAAGCTAAAAAATGGTGATTTTACTGCCCCTTTAAAGTAGCATTTCACAAACTCCACAATGTATTGTTTCGGCCCCTGGCCTCTTGAGGCTGTGCAGGCTCATTTTCTTTTTTGTTATGCAGGTTCAGCTGTGAGGGCACACCTTTCCTGATTGGCTGCCTGGAGACTGCAGGAGAGCAGCACTTTGTAATTTAATTTGCACTTGATATTCTTTGGTTTGTTAGTCCTCCTTGTTTTTATCTTTTTCTCCTGTGTTATTTGGGTTAAATTGTATTGTGTTTTGGTTCTGCAAAACCTCTTTTTTTTGTAATAAATCACTTTTTATATATTCCCTTTATCTCTGGACATATTTATGTAGCCGCCCCTGAACCCCTACACCTTGGGGGCGTAACAGTATAATTTTACTGAGTATTTTCCTGAGCTTTAAAAATGCATTTACCTCCTTTTCCAGAATCCTCACGTGGAGTTGTAACAAGATTAATACAAAACCTTGCAAATAAATGAGCAAAATGTTTTTGTTTGCTCAGATATAGACGAATGTGGTGACAGAGTACTTGCCTGTCATTGTCTGGATGAGATCTGTGTCAACACAGAAGGCTCTTTCCGTTGTCAGTGTGCTGAAGGCTTCTTCAGGAAGGACAGTGTTTGTTTGAGGAAGCAGCTGCCCAGTGAGTCTAATGTTGATTTTTTTGTTTGTTTTTTTACGCTCAAACACTTGGGTTGACAACAGAAAATGAAGCTTACAACTCTCTTTCTCTCCTGCAGATGCTCAAGAGAAAGGTCTCTTTGAGGATCTCCAAGATGAAGAAGTGGAGGTGCTGCAGCAGATGGTTTTGGGGGTGGTGCTTTGTGCTTTGGCCACGCTGGCAGCCAAAGGAGATCTGGTCTACACTTCAATATTCATGGGAGCAGCAGCAGCCATGGCAGGTTACTGGCTGTCAGGCAGGGGTGATAGTATCTTAAACAACATCCTGAAAGGGCGCTAATGCTCCAAATCGTTATAAAAAGGACACGTTCAGCCTAAATCCAGTTGGTTGAAGGAACTGCTATATATTCTGAAAAGCAATCCACAGAAACACTTTCAATGTTCTGATGAGCCTCATTAATCCGATTTAAAAACATCTTTTGTAAACAAGTTTTAAGAAAACTGTTTTTAATTATTTCTGGATTAATAATTTCATTAGTCTAATGTAATATTGTATGTACTTGATTTATATAATGTTTCAGTTAGATAATTTAGTTACTGAAATGAAGTTTACAATAATGTTTATTTGATATGCCCCTACATTATTGTGCATAACTATTTACATTAAAGATTATTTTATTTTGTGTTAAAATCATCCTCAAGGCAGCCATTCAGCTTCATGGTGTGTGCATTTTTCAGATACATTCTTAAAATATACATTAGGTCTTTAACATCCATAAGATATTTTATGCATTTTTAAATACACTCTGTGATGTGTACTTATCATTCACTAATTCAGCCCGCACAATTATGCCAGTGTTTGCAGAGTGACAGTGGTTTGAAGACATAGAAAATGGCTACTGGGCTAGTGATGTAAATGCACTATTCTGTTATTGCTGTATTTATAGAAAGGTAAATCTTTTTTATCTCCATGGTTTGTAAAATATGCAGCCATTGCTTTTGTGGGCAGCAATGGCTGCATACAAAATGAGGCACGCTGATTTTAAATCAGAGTATTAAATCACCAACAAAGACAGAAAGAAAGTCACCTTTATTTGATGGATATAAACAAGCTGGCCAACACTCAATAGTATTATTCTGATACAGCACAGACAATAGCAAACTGGGGCACTAAGGACAGCCTCCTATTGTTAAAAAAAGCAAACAAACAAAACATTACGTAGTATCCATGCGTCATTCGAAACTTGCCCACTTCTTTTCTTTAACGACTGGCTGATAAAGTTCTCTTTTTTTAAATAAATTAGTCTCTTTTGCATTGATAACACTTACACACATTCTGTTATCTGCACTCACACACGCACACACATGTTGCTCTCTTTTTCTGAATACATTTACACCAGCAACACCCCCACACCTGGAAAAAAAAAACATGCTGCGCTCTCACAAAACTGCACAGGCTGTCTACTAAGGGGACACAGTAAGTGAGACACACATCACTCTCCAACACAACATCACACAGTCACAATGCACAATGCAGATGCAAGAAATGGATGAGGACTGATGCTGCATCAGCTCACGTTCACACAAGTGATCATTCAGCATGCTGGACACACATTGAGTTTTGTTCCTAGGTCTGTTACTGTACAGCTCAAAATATTTACCATTACAAATAGTACTATCTCAAACTGGTAATCTGGTACCAGTTTGAGGTAAGCATAAATTATAGAAAAAATAAAACTCAACTTAAATACAAAACTGAATGAATAAAAAAGTAAAAACTCAACATTTGCTTTGTTAAATAATAGTAAAAAACATCTGCCATTGGTCACAGTGATTTGTTCAATCAAAAAGTTTCAGCAACAAAATAATAAAATAAAGACTATTACAGCAAAGAAAGAAAAAAAATATGGTTGGCTTTTGTAGTTCTTTCAAAGGCCTTTAAAAATGACTGGTGAATCTACACAGCTGCTTCTAGGCACGGATAAAGAATCGCCTGTTAGTCTTTAGTCTGAGCACAGGAAACAATCTCCCAATCTCCAAGTTTGGCGTCTCCTCAGCTTTTAATAATTATATTTTTAGATAAATTTTTTATTGACACGACAATAGAGCAATCACTGCATAGAGTACAGTAGATTATCCATACACCATCACCTTCAATTGGCACATAATGTAAAAATCAGCATGCATGAGCACAATTAAAATGTTCCATGTTGTCTATCGTTTAAATAATGTATGCTATATCATGGTAGGAAAACTCCCTACTTCAAGTATTCAGTAGATAAGGACCTGAAAATGGAGGATTAGTTCCCCCTGATGGTGAAGTGAGAGAATTTATGCTCCTCTGTCTGTTTGCGCTGTCTCTCTAACAATAAAAAAGGCCTTTATATCAAGATTTGTAAACAAAAACAAACAACGTCTTGTAGAACCTGTTGGGTTTTGTTCAATGGTGGGAGCTGCTTCTGTGGGAATGAAACATGTAAAAAAAATGAAGAGTGGATCACCTTGGTTTGAGAAGATTTGGGTGAGATGGAGAGACATTTGTTTACAATAACCAACACTTGACATACAGACACCGGGAGGGTCGAGGGAGGAGGAGGGCATTAGTAACAGTCAGCTTCATTTTCTCATAATACTGTAACAACGTGATGGTTTTTCTACCTAAATCAGCTGTCACGGTCACACACACATCACCACTTCAGTTCACATGACGACAACAAATACACATAGGAGAAATGCATCCAGACAGAGTCACTGAAACCTCTCCTTGGAGGATATTGTGATAGTCCTCATTTACAAGTGCAAGCTTCTGCTTGCAGCAGAAGTAATCTCACTGCTACCTGTGAGAGCTACAAAACAAAATAAAAAATACTTTTCTCTGTTTAAAGTTGTCACCACAGGCTAAGTGGTCTTCAACTGAGTTGATTTAGTGTTAAAGAGATAGTTAGGGATTTTAAGAAGTGGAATTCTGGCCGTTTGTTATCAGCAGTCGAAAGTTGCTTACGTCCTTTTACAACTTACCGTTGTTTTTGTTTTCTATCGTGTTAATGTTTTAGATCATTAATAAATCTCGATAACAAATAAAGGAAACTTTAATTAATACAAAATGCAGTATTCAAATGATGATTTTATATACTAAGGCAAAAAAAGCTATCCAAACAAATGAAAAGGTATTGACAGACAAGTGAAAAAAAGACAACATACTTAAATAAATAAAAGTGAGATCTCTATTTAAAAATAATTTAGCACTGGTTCATGAAAACACCGTTTTAAAAACATCACATTCCCTGACATGATCTGGAAACTATTTAGTACTGAGGTTGTGAATATTCTAATGCCTCTTGCACAGTTATATTATCCTAATCTTTATTGTGTGTAACATTAGTTTCAGTTTTACATAGAACATCCATAGAAAACTCATCTTACCTCACATATAAAATAATGCAGTGTAAAAAGATTAATAAAATAGCATTCACTTGAGCCACTTATTCATTTTGCCTAAATTTCTTAAACTGTTTTTGTATGTTTGTTTGCATTTTAACAAACATAATTGCAATGTCATCATTAATGAACCTCAGGGAAACAGCTCGCTGCATATATAACAACAAACTTGCATGTAAACTATTGTCCCATATCTACTATAAAAGAAATGTTAATGCAAAGAATGATAACATAGTGCTGCTAAAAGTTAATTTGAGAGAGCAAAACACTTCTTTGGAACTGGATCCAATCTGAGCTGTTGTCATCTTGACTCTACAGTGGGAAATAATTTCCTTTCATCCAAATTGAAATTGTTCAGTAAACTACATTTGAAGCAAAATGTCCAACTGCTGATATAAGTCCCACAGAACACCTCCTCAAAAACTCCCAACTATCCCTTTAAAGGAATGTAATATTGGCGTCTTTTCTAGACAGCTAGATAAATTTGAACACACTTTCCCATAAACTGCCGCTCTGAACCTTATTTAATATATTTTATATTTTTCTTTTTCTGGATTGGTCTGTATTTTCAGACAGGGAATGTTAAGTTGCTGAAGGGTTTTATCCCAGCATACAAATCTGAGGAAAATTTCGCCCATCAGCACTCTTAAATAAAATATCTCTGACCTCGAACCAGTTAGAAAAATAACCATAAACGGAAAAAAAACAAAAAACATATACTATATTTTTATTAATTTTAAACATTTTTGATCACATATAGACACACTCTATAGATTTCTCTCTATATGTATAATATATGCATATCTATTTTTTGTGTACAGATTTTACGAGGCACAGGCCACCTTGTTGAGTAGGAGAAAACAAGTCACTATGTGTGGGGAGGTCACACAGGCTACTGCTGGAATATTATGAAGGAGAGGGGAGAGGACTCATCGAGAGACTGGGGTGTCACTGGAACCACTTAGATCTGCAGAGAAAACGTCTACTTAGCGTCACAGTCTCTTCTGAGGCTAATGGCAGCCATAGTTTTGGAGAAAATGTTTTATCGTTGTTCACAAAGTCCCCTTGTCACCAAATTTTAACCAGTATATATACAAAGCAGTCTTGTACTGTTGCTTATGAAGCTCATTGTGGGACCAAGTCCCTCTACTGTAAAAGGACTAAAAGATGCTCTGGTTAGATCTTCTGACACCATTTAGTTTGAGCACCAGCAGAAGCACCATTAGTGAAAGTTCCTGCCAACACAGAGGAGGTGCATAGTCGCAGAACATCAAAACAATCTAATGAATATCTTCTGACCACTCTCTTGGCAGCTCTGATTGGTCAAATACAATTATAATTAATTCAAATATACATGGAAAAATAAAAATGTATTATATCTATGTTGATATCTGCATAGACTGATTTTTCTTTTACTATTTCTGACTAAAATGAGGTAATGCGAAGAAAAAAAAGAATGCTGATGAGAGCCACTACTTTGAGGCAAAAACAAGACCCCAAAACCAGAAGTTTGTGCAGCAAAAGAAACACTGCAGGAAAGTCACTCAAGGAGCTCCATAGTGAATAAAAAGTGCTTCCTTGTGCCAACAAAAAATGGCAGCAGAAAACCTAAAGTGACTTAAATGTGTTGATGACATACTAGTCAAGATAGACATCATAATAGGAAGAAATGCCTAACATGTGACCTCGAAGATAAATACAACTTGTCTGGATGTAAAAGATAGCAGAAGACACTCCGAGGGTCAGTAGCGATACGTGGAGGGGTCAGATGTCACTAGGTGAGTCAGGAGGGCAGTGAGGATGAGCATCAGGCCTAGAAGCCAGTCAGAGCTTGACTTTAACAGTCAACAAGATAACAACCATTTTAAAACAAATGATGTGGTTTGATGAAAAAAAAAGAACTTTACTGGCAGAATCATAAATTCTCTGTTGTGAGGATGAAGAGGGGTTATTCAGCAGGTGACAGACAGGTGAGGTGACTTCTGTGACACCTCTGCCGCAAAGTGCCTGGGGTGGTCATGTCCATTAAAGCAGCAATTTGTCTTCTGTGTCTCCATCAGCACATCATTTTAGATGATTTGTGAACACTGTGGAGGAGGGTCTTATTCACGCAAAGCGAAGGCCTCACCTCACCTTGTGAGGAACATAAAAACAAAGTATGGTTGGAAATGTGATATTTATGCTTGCACAGCAAGAGAAATAAGTACTGAACATGGCAATGTTTTTATCACACTATGGTGGTCACACATACAAAGAAAATAAGATTTAGTCACTAAATTAAGTTGTGCGGGTTGAACACTGGGGAGTCACATAAAAGAAATGAGTGCAAAGAAAGTCAAGAAATGGCTGAAAATGTACAGTAACCATTCAATATCAGTGTAAATAATTCACAGCCTGCAAAGGGGTTTCTCATTACAAAGGTAACACAGCAGGACCATTTCATACAAAGAAAAGGCAAGAAGATATCCTTAAACCTTTACAGCCACATTGTTACAAAATGCACTGATGCCATTAGATGTGGCCATATTCCTAAACTTCTGAATGTTTCAGCAAATACAGTTGTGATCATAATCCAGAAGTGGAAAAAAACATAAGACACTGTTACATTTTTGACAAGGACTCGCTACAATAAACAGAACTGGAACTAGCAGAATAATTTGATTACTTGAAAACAAAAGGCAATGCACGAAGCCTAATGGCCTCTAATCACACTCCTCTGCTGAAAAAAAACCTAATGAGGCTTGCTGCAGAGCATTTAGATTAGCCTGTAAAATATCTGGGTGTACTGCTCAGAGGAGACCAGATTTTAACTCTTTGTATATAGTAGCACAGGTTAAGTTTGACTGTCAGGACAGTCAGACATAGTTCAGAAGTCTGTCTGAACTTAGTCAACCTCTAAGTTCAGACAAAGACTTCATATAACTAATGAAAGGATAAATTGACTAAAACATTCTTGATGAGAATCTAAATATTTTCAACAAGAAAATGATGCCAACCACACTGCCAAAAAATCTGTCAGATGATTTAGAGAAATAAAGTCTGCAGACGATGGCTAAGACCTACAATTGAAACTGAAGATCAGAGTACATAGAAGACGGCTCCTTGAATGTTCAGGGTTTATAGAGAGGTTGTGAGAAAGAATGTGTCACCATCACATCTGACTGGGTTGTTACCAACCTCTGTTTCATCGTCATATTTGTGAGCAAAACATTGACATGTTCAGTACTTATTGTCTCCTCTCTATTTGTCTTTACTTTCAAAAGTTTGCAGAAGCACATTTTAATTACCTGCTCAGCTGCCAGTCTTCATGCAGGACCTGAAAACCTGAGTACCTCCTCCTGTTCCTCAGAAAGAAAAGTGCAAAACATAACAAAACAAAAGACAAAAGTAAAAAAAAACAAAAAAACCAAACAAAAAACATATAAAGGTCCCACTGCTCAGAAGTACTGATTCACTGAAGGTGATAAATGTTTATTTGGGTGGTGTTTCAACATCTTGGGATGTCCATGCTCCTCCAGTAGTGACTGAATCTCCTACATGAGAGGAAATAATCAGGTATGACAGTAAAAAAGATAGCATTGTTTAGTTTGTGGTATATACAATGTAAACAGCTTCAGAAAGGTCTTAACTTACCCCTCAAAACAACATTAGAGCTTTGGTTGTCTCAGCTATGCCCAAATGCCCTCCTCGTCATCCTGTTGTGCAAAGGAAAATACTTAGAGACCAGATTTATTTCTTACAACGTTAGTCCTGCTGACTACTCTACCACAAATTAGACCTTCACTTATGTCTTATATGATAACCTCAGTGAAAGAGCAGCATGTCTAAAGTTAACTTTAGTTGTGTACAGTCTCTTCCAGAATGACTGTTTTTTGATGGGATGGCCGTTGGCCCTGGAAAACACTTTTGATCTAAAAAGTGTTGCACATCATTGTATGAAAGATGTTCAATTTAGTTATTTTGTTATTTGTACAGTATGTGTTCACTGACCTGGTCTGGAGAGGGACGGTGACCTGCGTGTTGCGGTCCACGGGCCGGCCCTCCACGATGGTGAGGTGAGGGGTGACGAGGATGCTGGGCGTGGTGTGGATGTTGAGGATGCTGAGGGTGCTGAGGATGCTGCGGGTGAGAATGCTGCGGGTGAGGTCCTTGGGGGGGAGGGCCATGTGGGTGTTGGGGGTGAGCGTGCTGTGGAGCCGGATGTCCATGTGGGTGCTGCGGCACATGCTGTGGGTGCTGTTGGTGCGGGTGCTGTGGCTGTGGGGGGCGCGGATGCTGTTGGTGTTGAGGAAGCGGTTGAGAGTGTTGAGGATGCTGAGGGTGTTGTGGGTGTTGTGGGTGCTGTGGGTGCTGCGGGTGTTGTGCGTGTTGAGGATACTGGGGCTGCGGTTGCTGTGGATGCGGGTGCTGTGCTGGGGCTTGTGGGTGTTGCAGGTGCTGTGGGTGTTGGGTGTGTGTGGTGTGTGGATAAGGAGACTGTTGAGCATGGGGAGGATGGGGGTATTGGGGCTGTGGCTGAGTCTGGGCATGTGGAGGCTGCGGCTGGTGGTGAGGAGCATGTGGATGATACTGCTCATCCTCATAGTTGTCAGCTATCAGCTTCATTCTGCTTTGTGTCTGTGAGAAGAAGATTATTACATCATGATTTGTTGTTTCAAGCTACCATCTCTTCACACTAATCAATGGACAACAAGCACAAAACCTTAGAATATGCTGAGCTTTTGAACATCTATCCAACTAATTAAAGCTTACACTCATTTTAAGTTTTTCTTTAGAAAAATGTTCTATAATCTATTATCAACCCAGCACACATTAGACAGAGTTAAAACACTGTAATCACAGGCCTGGATAATAACAAATGAAACACAAAAGAAAGAACAAGGTTTGCTCTTAACCTTCCCCTGGTCTTTAGAGACGGTGTCATTTAGACCCCATGAGTTTTTTTACTCTCTGCGCACGTTGTCACATTGACTCCGTGTGCACTTTTATGAGGTTTAACGGTCTAACGGGACAACCAGACTCTTCCCAACTGTCCGACCGTGACATTTGCTGCACTCCACCGGAGCTGCAGGAGGGTTCAAAGAACTTGTGTGGCAAGTTACTTTATTTTTATTTTTTTTACAATGCTTGAAATGGCACTAACGTGTTGTTTGAGTTGGTGCATCAGTTTGTCCCGCTCTCTTTTCAGGGCCAGCACCTCCTCCTGGGTCTTCTTTTTATTGGAGGCAGATAGTTCGAGTAATGCTATGTTAGCATCTTTTTCACTGATGGCTGCCAGCAGAGCTTGTTGTCTGAAAACAAATCAAAGCAAAAAAAAAATGTCGCACCCACACATATAAAAATTGTAGAACCTTTATCAATTCTAAAACTGCACTCAATCTCTGGCAAATACAGTTCATATTCCACTCTACTTCACAACTACCTGAGGGCAGAATATAATCCTGTAACAGTTCTTTAAAATTAGAAGGAATAAAGTCTATTTAAAGCATTGCTTAGTAAATGTGTAGCTTAATAAGTATTTGTAGCCAAGGTGTTTAACTTAACACACTTGTGCAAAGAGTTGGAGGGTGAATTCAGCAAAGTTTGGCAAACTTCTAAAGATTTGACATAAATCGACTAGACAATAACCCTAACCCTAATTTAAACCCTAAAGAGAGGACAACATACACAATAAACATCCCTATTAATGAAGCTTTGGGACTTCCGCTTTTTGATACAAAGGCTGTTTCAGTGGCATATTCTGCAATATCTTGTCAAATAACAATATAAAATTGATACTACATATGAAATTAATTGGACAAAGTGAAACTGTCAAGTTTGCAGCAATACTGACTTCATTTCAAGGATCTCCTCCAGCTGCTTCCTGCGCTCTTGTCTCATGTTAGTAAGATGGGTGTCCCTTTCCTGTAAAGACTGCTGTGTGGAGGAGAGACGTTGCTTGGTGGCATCCAGCTCCTGTCTCGTCCTTTCCAGCGTGCTCATCAGTTCCTCCAGCTGACAGACAGCACATTGGACAAAGCAGAAAACACACAGTGACTCAGTGCAAACATATGAAGTACTGCTGAGAAGTTTATCATGGGCATGAATGTCATCTGAATTTTGAGAACTAGAAGTTGGTGCACAGTTTTGAACTTAATGTGAAAGTCCTATAATTCTCACAGGGTCACAGTTACACAAACGGTCCCTAATGTGTATACATACACTCCTATTTATATTGTACAATGTTTTTTTGCTGTTTTTAGAGAAAAAAAGCCCCCAAAAATTATTTTATTCCTCAACTAGTTCCTGGCACAGTTTATTTAAATTGGTTTAACTGGTGTTGACCGCACTTTTAAGCCTGTTCAAGGCTTAATATTAATGTTCAAGGTTCTCAATATCAAAGTCATTTCAGAAGCTTAATGTTAGTGTGGTTCATCATTCAAAAATACTTTTAATGGATATGTTTGGGGTTATTGTCTTGTTGGAACACCAACCATATTCAGCCATTAACACACCTTTTTAACACAGATATGTTCATATTGTACATGAACATATTTGTGACTGGATCTTAATTTTAAAACTTTGAAGTGAACGGTGGGATATTTAAAATAAATAATGATCTTTAAGTGTGCTCAGTTAATCATGGTGCAATTTAAACCACTTAGAGGAGACTGGATGAAAGACGTATGACGGGTTTTTCTGAAAAAAAAAAAAAAAGTTGGCATTTTCTGCTAGAACTTATGCTTAAAAAATTTCTCTGATAATTCTCTCTCTCTCTCTCTCTCTCTCTCTCTC
>CAEFZX010025603.1:0-32990 GCA_903066825.1 Alfaro cultratus
CTGAAGGGCAATATAGTATACAGACTTCATAATCTGCACTCTTTTGGTTGTATTTATTTCCACTTTGGCTTTATGTTGTTTATTTAGTTTTTATTCAAGTACATTTTTTGTTAATGGAGACTGAGAATCCATTTTATTTTTGTTTTTGGTTGATTTGTTTATTTTGTTTATCAGTTCCAGGGTTAAGGGTCCTTTTGAAATGAAAGTGTATCTTTCTTTGACGGGAAATTGCATGCATTATAACGTCATTTCCATTAAATCAGTGTAAAAAGGTCTTCAAACAATATTATTGTTTATCGCAATAATCTTTGAGACAATTAATCGCTCAGCAAAATTTGTTATCATGACAGGCCTACCAACTATAACCTGAATGTGTTAAATTACTATTTTACTTCAGTCTGTTATGGTCTGATGTTGTACAACATTAAGTACAGAACACGTCTAAATCAACTCCGAAACTTGGACACAAAGCAATCGGTGCCACATCACCTTTTCTAGAAAATTTAAATAAGCAGCACAATGCTTCCTAGAACTTTGTGTCCTTCAGGCGTCTGATTCATCGGAGAGGTGGGAGGGTGTGGGGAGAGTTTATATGGAAGCTGCTGTGTGGATGTGTACACAGTAAATCAAAAACAGACTCAATGTATGTGAAGGTTTATGCACCATGTCTTCCCCCTGCTGGCATAACTTTGCAACTACAACCAAATATATTTTACAGTCCGGTCCATAAATATTTGGAAGAGACCATTTTTTTCCCCTATGTAGGTAATTACTTTTTTTTGTTTGTTTTAATTATCTGAAATACTGACAAACAAGTAATGTAACCATTCTGTTATCCACAGTTTCCTCTTCAGCTGTTGTACTTATTTTCTCCCTTCACTCCACAAAATAGTTTTTATTATTATTATTATTATTATTATTATTATTATTATTATTATTATTATTTTTAAGTAGAGAAGAGGCACAATAGTGAAACCTGAAACTATTGATGCACCTGTTACACACCAGGTTGTTGTTAGGAAACCAAAGAGTGACTGAGTCAGTAGATGCCACCCACATTGTTTAGCTGGCCCTGATATCGGTAATATCGCAACTGCATAAAACTACATGGATGCAATATTTGGTTGGATATATTTTAAGCAACATACTCTCACATTCTGCAACCCAATTTATTTGGCCAAATGGATGGACAAGCTGCTCACCATATGTCAATTTTTAATGGCTGAGATGCTGAAGCTGACAGAAAATTGTGAAATTGCAATGATCCAACTGCAATTTGGATCATTTAGAAGAAGGAAAAAATAAAGAAGAAGAATCAGGACAATGTAGGATAATTGATATAATCATCAGAATATTCAGTAATGATGTCACAATAACATGTTTCTTGTTCAGGTCCAGCCCTAATATTCACATGAGATTTTCATAACTACTATTTTGAACTCGAAGTAAAAGAGTACATTGTTTTCACCAATTCTTTTATTTTGAGCTTTGACAGTCCTGATCTGAACAGAAACTAGTGCAAACATCTTCCTTAGGAAGTGTTCAGATTTCACTACAACCCTTCCCCCAACCTCCCTCCTGTCTGGAAAAAAGGAGCTCTACGGCAATCAACTCATTCTGCATCACGGCTTTTCGATTCAGAATTGTGAGAGTGAAGACAGCTGCTGAGCCCAATGTAGACACATGAACCTACAGCCCTCCCCAGCTGAGCCTCTCCTGCCCTTAAAAAGGCAACCTAACACACTCACCTCATTCCCATCTCTCATCTGTGGAAGGCCAACACAAACCTAACAGACGTAACAGTAAGACGACAGCAGGCCGGATGTGTTCTTGATATTTTGACGCATTCATGATTACCCATGTAAATAGCGTGGTTTTATTTGAACCGATTATGGTACGCAGTCATGTAATAGATCTCTTAATAATATGTATTTCCTAGTTATTTAATTCTGGGACTTTTCAATTGATTTGAAGAGTTTTACGGAATCTTCTTAATGGTTACAAAAAGACAAAAGCTACAAGAATGCATTACAAGTATGTTACTTATAACCAGAAAATCCACATTTGTACTGACATCAAATCGAATTGCCTGACGCTTCATTATGCAGCTGCAGAAATGCTACACATCTTTCAGTGGGATCCACCTAAATAGAGTTGCACAATAAATCAAATCACAATAATAACCCGAATAACAGGAGTGGCAAAAGCAAATGAGGTGGATTAGCTGACAGTGTTATCTAAAACTTGTTTCTGAGGAATATAATCTCCACTGCCCAGGTATTGATATGTCAGTCTTGAATCTTTCATAGAGAAACAGTGTGTGTGTGGTCAGAGGCCTCTTCAGATTTGTTGCAAGACTGACTGCTACTGGAGATTCTTACTGCCCACAGCATCACCTTCCACACTAACTCTTACTTAGAAGATGTGAGTTGTGACAGTTTTATTTCCGTTTGTGAATTTTTTAGTTAAGCTGATTTTTACCAACCACCAGCACTGAACAATACTAAAAAATATCAGTTTGCTCCAATAATAGGAGGAATCAGAAGGAACCAAATAACTCTTCCAATAGTCAGCATGTGTTGATGTGAGCAATGGACAGAGCAAAAAGCCATGTACAGTCTAATATGTAAACGTGAAACATCTGATTAAATGTGAAACATCTGATTACAGCTCCGAGTTAGGAACTATCTGCAGATGTGTCAAGAAAAGCTAACAAAATAAGTTACACGAAAGCTAAACATGTGGCATTCTGCTTTAATCTGTTGATTCTGATTTCATCATAGTTTTGTTATTAATACGCATACATGTAAAGCTGTTTATCAACCAAGTAAAATCCCGCACTTCACCAGTTCAACACCAACAGGCAGCAGAAAAGTATTTTAGCTAAATTAAGCAGAGCTTTTGGTTAGGCACAACGTTCAAGCTAAAATCAAACAGTCCGCCGAATAACTAAACCGGCCAGTCATGTTGTTAGGTAACTCACCAAAGTGTGCACTCGTCGGGGAAGGAAGATTTTAGAGAGTAAATATAAGAGCTGATATTCCAAATCGAGCCTAAATTAAAGTTTGACGCCGCAGAAGTCCTCGGCCTCGTCAGCGCCATGACAGCCGTGCTGGAGAAAGTGATGCCTTCAGGTACCGTCGTAAATGTTAATATTAAACTGAAGCAAAGTAATATTATAACACTTTAGTCTATGAACCAGAATTACCTACTTCATGCTAAAAATACCGGTTTGTAAATCTAATTGTATTTTTTATTTTTTACTTTTTCTGCTTCTGATATTTAGCGTAACTGAAAACCATACTTTATGTTTCGTCTTTACAATTATTTCACTTGATGTTTTTTGCCTTCCCACCATGTAATAGAATTTAAGGCAGCTTTTAAAACGAAAGTGCAAAAATACAAACAAAGTTAGAGCAATTTTTTATTTTTTGAAAAATAAATAAATAAATAAATTAAACTTTCAGAATGAGTGTAAATGCATCTCAAACCTGAATCATTGCATAAAAAAGGCCTGTCTGTATTACATGCACTCTGATGTTTTGTCTGCCCCTTTGCTCTGTTGATTTTGTTAGCACTCCCGTCATGTAAAAGTCCCAGTTTGAATGATTTAATTGTAAACACAGTCAGAAACCTTTTAACGATGTCGGTACGCAAAAAATGTTATTGCATGTTGTAAATAAAATATAGCTTCTATTTTTTCTGACTCTTTTTTTAAACAACTTTATCACTACACTAGAATTTTAGAACCTAATGCATATTAAGGTATTTTGGTGTTTGAATGTCTAATATAGGCAGTTATAAGCATTTGTATAACTGTGGGCAATGTGATCACTAACCCCTGCAAATACCTGGAGTCCACTTTCTCATAGTAATAAAAAAATAAAAACAAATAAACATATATTGAATAGCAACAGGTGATTCTGTATTTTTAAGAGTGATAAAAGCTACTATTCTTCTGAACTACAACACCTTTAGTGACTTCAAATGAGAATCTCACATAATCTAAAGGACCTTGGCAAGGAGAGTTCATGATGGAGAGAAATAGAGTCAAAAATCCAATAGTTGATGTCTAAGACATTCTGTCAGGGAGCTTAATGTACAATATGATATGTGCACAGCAGAGACAATGAGGTGAGCAATGACAGTGACTGTAATAGTTGGAAACAGGGCAAGTGAAGAGCTATTGAATGGACGCCAGGGTGAAGTGAAACTGAGAATACAAGAGTTGTCAAAGAGGCAAAAAGTGCAAACCAGTCCTGAGGTATCAATAAAACAGATCACTCCTTCTCATCTGTTGTATAACAGATTATCAATGTCGTGGTGATTTGAAATAATGACAATTCAAAGGAGTTCTTACATGCATTACTGATTTCTATTGATTGTGGACTTTTAATTACAGCTTTAGCCGATTTATAGTCAAATACTCATAAATCTTCCTATTGGATTCATTCTTCTAGGAATTTGGTGAAATTCAACTAAAAATTACATTGTGGTTTAATTAGTTTTGCTGTATGCTGTAAATTACATTTCGACTTTAAACCACCGTTTAAGCGGTCTTTGGAATAGCGCTATGTTTGCAAATATACTCGCTGCATCCGTGAGACAAGCTCATATTTCAAACTGAGGGCTTGAAATGAGAAAAGTCCCACAAGTCTTTCATCATTCTACACAGAGTTGTAATTAAAACTATACACCTAAACCCAGGCATCATCAACGCTACACTCCTCTCACTGCCTGTACACTTAAAAAATATTTTTGTTCAAAACTGCATCATGGAAGAAACAATATCAACAATAAGGACTCTGTTAATTTAAATGTTTCAGTTCACGCCATCTAAATGCACAATGGTCAGCCTAAGCAAACAAGATTAATAAGATTTGAAGTGATAAGCTTATATTCACATTGCTGCTCTTATAAAATTACACTTATTTATTCTCATAGCATAGTGTATGCATTCAGGTCTTTACAGAATATGACATTGTTTCCTTCAATAAAATTGAGAAAAAATGCTGTGTTTGCTCAGCTTAAAATCACAAACTGATACATTCTCCTTTAACCGTACGTAATTCCATGAATCTCCTCTATAGCAAAAATGATAGAGAGCTAAATTCATGGTTACATTAACTATTACAAGTAGACCAGAAACGAAGTCCCAGACCTTCATCATGTCTGACCAATGTTCTTTCTCCTGAATGCTGCTAGCTTATGGCTGACATAGTGGAATGAACACATCCAAAAGGTGATGTTCATCCACCTTTTGAAGGAACAAATTGGGGTTGTCAATTTATTTTTTGGCAAATGTGAGATGAGACTTTGTGTTCTTCTTGGTAATAGCTGGTTTTGGCCTTGGAACTTTTCTAAAGATGCTATTTTGATCCAGTTTCTTGTTATTGAGTCATAATCAGGAAAGAAAAGATATATTACTTCAAATTACCACATAATGTGATGCCTTTGGAAATGTTTAAGTCTACTTCATGATGTCAGACAGGTTATTTTAGGTTTTACAGATCTGGTAGTAATCAGGTGTGAGTCTGACTGTCGACATTGAACTCGGCTTTCAAAAACCTGATTAATTATTGGTTTGCAATACTTTTTTCACAAGAGTGGGGTTGGATATCTTCATTTTTTGCTTAAAAATGAAATATTTAGCAATCAAAAATGATATTTTCTCATATTTGCTTTTTATGATAATCTGAAATGTTTGAAGTGTAACAAAGCAGCAAAGAAAGAGAAATCTGTAAAATACTGTCTCATAACATTGTGTATGTCTGTTCCACCTAGATGGGAACAAAGAGTGAAACATCCTTTGCTGAGCAATTAGGAGGTGACCTGCCGTTGAACCGATCCTCGTCGTCCTTACTGCTTCCCTCAGGTGGTGCAAGTGGGAGAACTACCCAAGGAGCGATGGGGTGAGAGTTCTGCTAAATTAGGTGCTTAGAGAGTTTTCCAAGAAATCATTTTGGCATTTAACAGCACTTCACTCAGAGTCAGAGATTAAATTTGTCTGTGACATTTGGTTATTTTCCTCACAGGAAAAATAAATGTTTCAAATCTTTTATGTTTATAGACATAGCTAGGGTGATTCACAATAGAGAATTAACCTATAAAGTTCTATGATCAACATGCTTTATTTACAAATGTAGCTCAGTAAGGTATAGAGTAATGTTTCCTCTGGGAAATATCTCTGCATTCTGTGGAGAATTTTATAGCGTGTAATTGTGTGCAGATGGAGAGACAGAAGGGAGTTCAGTGGTTTCTCTCTGGCGATAGATGCAAATTTCCACCACACTTTCCGGACACAAATGGTGGCAAATCTTTGAAAAAATAGGTGACTGTCACACTGAGATGTGACCATCCTTATGCAAGACTCCTATGCTGTGCATCGTAATGTGACGTGAAAACGAGGCTTATTAAAAATGAGAAGAAAATGTTTTTAATGTGTCCAACCACTAGATGGAGACATTTTATAACTTGCAGTACATCTGCTGGGCTAAAATAAAGCACATGTTGCTTCATTTTAGCCCAGGTTTAAATGCAGCAGCTAATCCTCAGAGGCACACTGGGATTTAAAATACAGTTTTTATACAATACTGTGTTCTGGAAGTTGAGTAAAGCATATTTGTGTAGGAAACAGTGTGTTTTAAAATCTATTTCATCTTGATGCAAAAATATGCCACTCATTCCCGTCAAACTCCTGTTTTCTGTTTTACTAAAATACAGTTAACACCTTCAAAATATACATCTAGAGATTTTTTTTATACATTTACTTCAAGTAATGCAAAATGCATTAAATAACAATGAAAGGGTAAATTGTAGCACCCTTTGTTGATGTTGGTAATTTAAAAAATTCAGTCCACATCAATGGCACTTTACACTAGAAGAGTCTGATATGGACACGCAGTGAGTCTCAAGTGGGTGTAATCCCCATGTTAAAATGTCTGGATTTAAAAAAAGGTAAAAAAGTAAATGATTAAGTTTTTTAAATAACTTTGTTGGGAGTGGAGGTAGGGCTAAGATGGAAATAATTCAACTTCTGTATTGCTGAAACAGCCTTTCTAGTCATTATGTTCCCTACAGTCACACAGTCATTTCTAATATTCACCAACTCTACCTTGCAAAAATTCTCCAAATATATCAGCACGTAAACACTTCTCTTTTTCATAGCACAGTCATGTTGACCTCAAAGATTTTCTGCATTAAGTCATATTTTATAAATATTGAGTTGAAACCACATATTTACATCAAGTAAAATGACAACCTTTATTCATTTCTATCTGGTATTAAATTGAAATAAACTCTTTTTGTTTTAGTTTATTTCTTTAGGTTAGGATAACCAACAGTATTTCTATTTGCAATATGCCAGAATAATGAGCAAGATGACTTTATTTTTTTCTATGGGAGATTCAGACCTTTAATTCCATTCACATTTGGTGAAAATTGTCTATTCATTTTGCTTTTCTGTTTTTTTTGGCCCATTTTTCCGTACAGAACTCGTGTAGTAACTGGACCAAGTTTATAGATCTCCTTAATCTCAGACCTTTCAGCTCTGCCCAGAGATTTTCTAAAAGAGGTTGAGATCAGGGTTGTGTGATGGGGTTTTAAAACACTGGGTTTTATTTTACTGATTTGGTGGTGTGCATAGAGTTGTTGCCCATTTAGAAGACAAATTTTTCCTTTCATTTCTTCTTCCTCAGGTCTTGAGATATTCACCTCATAAAGTCATTCATTTGTGAGTGCACCAGTCACTCCTACAGCAAAACATTCACACAACATAATGCTGCTCCACTTGTACTTCACAGATTAGGTTGTTCTTCTCAAGCTTGCAAGCTTCCTCATTTTCCATTAAATGCAACAATACATTTTATTGTTATAAAATGAATTTTAGATTAAGATTACATAACATTTCTCCAAAAATGTAGCTTTTTGTAAATTGTTATCTGACTTTTTATTCTGAAACTTTTATAACCTAAAAGAGCAATTTTGCTTTCAAACAAGCCAAAAAAAAAAAAAAAACTTATTTAGAGCCACAAATGTCAAATGTGGCTCTAAAAACGACACATTTTAAAATTAGGTAAATATCTACCTTAGGAAACTTGTTGTAAGTTTTAAAAATGACATTTTCTCTCTAATTTGTAAAATAAAGATCAACATAAAATTTTGCAAATTTTGTTTGTTTTTTTCTTCTGTGGGATGGAAAACTATGTTTAAAAAAATCCATAGATTCCAACTTAATGACAAGAAAATCAGATGTAAAAGTCTATTGCTGGCACTTTTAGTGTCATTCTTGGTAAAAAAAAAATTCAATGCAAATATTTCAGGAAAACAAGAAAATCTCTTAAAAATCTGCATTTGTTATTATGTCTATATTTGTGCAAAATGTTGAATGTGCGTTCTATGACTTAGTAATTTTGTGTTTTTATGATGTAAAGCACTTTGAAATGCCTTGTTGCTGAAAGGAGCTAAACAAATAAAATTTTATTTGATTTGATATTTAAAACAAATATCAAATCCTTTGACTTTTTAGCAGAAGTTATGAAGGCCCATTGTCAATGGTCCAAAGAGTCACTTGGGGCTCCAAAGCCACAGTTTGCAGACCAGTGGGCTAATGTCTCCTTCCTCGCTGAGTGGCATTTTGCTTACATGTCTGTACACAACTGGATAATGAATCTTTCTTATCAGCTTTTGTAGAGGGCTTGATATGTACATTTCACACCAAAACATGTTTACTTCTTGGACACAGAACCCATCTTCTTTTTGAGCATTATGAAGCCTGGACATTCCCGAGTTGCTTATATTTGCTTATAATAGCTTGAACAGATGAATGTGGCATCTTCACGCATCTGGAAATAGTATTTAACAATGAACCAGATTTGTGGAGGTTCACAGTTCACTTCCTGACATCTTCACTGATTCTTTATGATTTTTCCATAAGGTCACACAAGGAAGCAGGTATTTTAAAATATGTCCACAGATGCGCCTCTATTTATCTCAGGTCAACTCAAATGTTGCACACTAAGCCACAACAAACAAGGCTCTGACATCATCATCATCATCTGAGTTTTTCCAAATTGTGTTAAAGGCATAAGCATAGTAAGCTTCTGTATTTGAAGAATGCAATTTAAAATATTTCCCCCAAAATCTTTCATCTCATTATTCCAGCAATTAGTAAACTGAAATATTTTCTAATCCATCAAGCTAAACTTAAAAGGCAGTCAAATATTTTCCAACAATGGAAAAAAAACAAAACACAAATGAGATGTGTTTTTTTATGCAGTGTCTGAAAATATCTACTTTCGACTAAAGCTTTCACTGGTAAAGTGCTTCACAAAAACAGTCTGAAAATAAAATCATTAGTAAAAAAACAAACAAAAAAATTAAAACAGACACAATGATGATCAAAAAGATCTGAATAAAAATGTTTACAGCTGCTTTTTAAAGGAGACAAGACTCTCTACACATTGTAAAAACAAAGAAGGCAATGTCCACATGAAACAGTCTGTAACGAAGGATTTAGTTTTATGTCTTCTTGGAATTAGATTATTTGAACTCTGGAAATTCTGAGCTGTCATCAGAATTTTAAAAGTCCAAATTGTTTCCAGAATTGTAAACAAACAGCAGATTTTAAAAGTTACCTGATGGACAGAAAATCAGCTACCACAGGACCAGGCAGATAAAATAATTTTTTCTGGTTTTATAACTGTTTTGATTGATTTTTAGCAGAGCATTAAATGCACTATTACAGTAATCAAGACTACTGAAGCTTTTCCTATTCTTTTTCTCAGACATTAGGTCTTTAATTCTTAAAATAATCTTAAAGTGAATTTGTTTTGACTTAATAATTTAAGTAATATCAGTATTGAAGTTTATTTCTATCCCAAAAGATATTTTTGTCCTTGTCTACAGTTTTGATTAAAGCCCTTTAAAATTTATTGCAAATGCATCAAGCTGAAACCTGGACACCTTTGGTTTTTCCTAAGTATATGTAGCTTCTGGTTCTCTATTGTTTCCAAAATCATAAAGGTTGGGTCAACTGAAGACTGTAAATTGGCAGTATAGGAGTGATGATTTGCTCATGTTTGCTTGGCTCTTATTTGATCCAATATGCTCCAGCAAACTCCAAAAATGAGAAGAAGGAGCTAATACAAATGAGAAATGGATGCATAAAAATGTTAATAAACTTAGCTGCTAAATTGTTGGAAACCTGAAGTATCAAAAGAAAGAAATCCCACTTGCTTATGAGTTTGCGAATACTATGTTTTTAATTTTAACCTTTGCAGCAGTTCCTCAGGACTATGGTCTAGTACCAACAATAATCTATTCCTACCTAAAATGCCATGTTTTAGGAGAAAGTTAGAGTTGCAGGGCTTCATGGTGGTGCAATCACTAGCTCTGAAGCCCAATAAGTGCTGAGCCTGAATCCCAGATGGGGCCTTTCTGCATTGTATTTGCATGTTTTAATGCAAGAGTGAGTACTCTCCAGGTATGCAAGCTCACTCCAGCATAACACAAGCCTGTTAGGCTTTTGGAGGATTGTGTACCTCTGTGTTGATCTGTGATTGACTGGTGGATAGTTGAATATCCATGTCATAGAGACGTGTCTTTTCTGTAAAATGACAAACAGAACTCTGTTTTTAACATGTGGCATAACCCCTGGTACTTTAACTTTACATTTTTATCTTCTGTTAAAGTAATAAAAAACAGCACAGAAAACTGGGAAGTGTTCTTGCAGACATGTCCTGGTGAAACACAGAACATTGCATTTCTTCATTTTTCAAAAATCGTTGTGAATATGTCTCTTTACATATTTTGTAGCATTGTCTGTAGATTTGCAGATTGGTCAGAATAGCACCTAATGCTGTTTGAGGGGCCATGGCACAGATAAACTTAGTTGAAAGGTGTGACAGGGTTCTGTTATGACTTGGACAAAAAAATGATAGGCCAATGCTGTAGTTCACTTCAGATGGTGTCATTTTAAGGTGAAAATAGTTGGAGAAGCTGTGTAGCATATTTACAGTGGAAATCCAGGCAGGCTTAAACAGACAAGTAACAGTAATACCTCCAAAGCAGCTCAAAAGTCCATAACCTTAAGTGTGACTTGTTCGGAGTTTAATCTTAGACTGACTCCATGCAAAGCCCTCGTTTATAATCACAGGTTCCGCCCACAAGAACGCAAAGCAAAAACAAAAATGACTTCTAACTCAAGTAAACCCGTGCAAGAAATAAACCTGAAACCAAAAATACAATATATTCAATTTAATAGAAAACTCTCGATTATTTATTTTTTAAGTGCCCCGCTTTCTCAGGGCGTCAAAAAATTGGGATAAACTCTTCTTGTTCCTCTCCACGGAAATCTTCAGTAAAAGGCGAAAACTCTCGATTAATACAACGTCCTGATGATGTCATTACGTCATCACGTGACTCCCGGCCGGCGCGCATTAATCCGGAAATACCTTTGTTTGAATATCAGAACCGGGGAAATGTGAGACTGAAAATTACAAGATATGATGGATATGACAACTGAGGCAGGAACGCCGCGCCAGTTTGTGCTGAATCCAAAGAGTAAGTTATGTCGGGTGTGCGTGTGGGCACGGATTTACTGCAGGACTCTGTCCCAGCTCGTCCGTGGGCGCCCCCTAGTGGTTGGCAAGGTACTGCATGTAACTAACCAATCGTTTATTTGCCATGGCCTGAGTTCAAAGGGATTGTGCTTAAAAATAATAATGGCTAAATGGATTAAGACTGTGTCACTGAAAAGAAAACGGTGGAAAGTTTGTCAGTGAGTTGCAGAACTTTTGTTTCTGAACACGATTACGATACAAAATGTTTTTGCCAAAGCAACTCAAGCCTATTTTTCTTAAAACATTATTCGAGGATAACAGCAGTTGCGGTAAGGATTTTTTTATGTCATGTTATTTACATTAAGATATTGTGTTATTGTTTCAAATTAGGTGGTCAATGAGTGTTTGTTAAGGGTACTTACCCTATTTAACAAACCTTGGCCTGAAAATATTTTAGAAACACTTTTAGAGGTAGTTTTCTTTAGCAGATCATTAATTTTCTCCAGCATCATATGAGAGGCTGATATCAGTCATTTATCATGCATCTGCCTGTAAATTAGCTTAATATCATCTTATATATTGCTTTGGTAGATGGCGTAAATGCAGGCAGACATTAGATTTGTACCTCCTCTTTTAGCACAGCGATAAATCAAATGGACACAATAACATTGATGCTTTTTGCATATTCGTCGTTGTGATCTTCTGTTGCATGCTGATGGAACGGCACAATCACTGTGTAAATTATTGATACAACACACTGCCGCTTTGAATGTCAATACATCTCCCCGGAGACAGGAAGAGATACGGAATACTGATCAATAGAGACAGATGGGCGGATTCAAAGAAACTGAACGAAAAGAGGCACACAGCTGACAAGGAGTTAAACACAAAACTGTCAGCGACATGTACTGTATTATGTTGTTTTTCTTTAATGTTAACGCACGGTGATAACTACCCTCTTATGTTGTTTTACAATATCAAAGGTCAAGATGTGCTTGGGTTAATTGAATTCCAGATTTATTGCTGCACAGCGGTGCCTCTCCACAGGGTGACGGCTCTGAAGGGCCCGATAATAACACTCAGTGGGTTTGCTGAATCAGTGTGTGTATTATTAGTGGATCCGGGAGTCGAGGAAAAAGCCAAACATTACGTAGCAGCATAAAATATTGAAGAAACTCATCTTTATTGTATTCCTTGGGAGGATGCAGCTAAAGGCTTACTCAGCGAATTCTTAAGCCTCGAATAAAGATCTGAAGCCTTTTTAATGTACCTTCTTTTAAACTGTATTTAAATTTTTTCTAACAGTTGTCTATTTAATTGCGTGCAGTGTGTCAAAGATAGTGGAAACATTTGTTAGGGTTTAGGTAAAAGTAAATCAGTGTACATCAGATATTAATAATATTGATTTATCCTAAATAAGAAATGTTTTGGAGAACTCTCCTTGGACCTTTGGGAGACAAAATTAAAATGCATTTACCAGTCTTAGCAAAGCAGAGTGGCCCTCAGTTTCAACCACAGCATTAGAAGATAGCACTTAATATGAGACAAGATGAACTCGACTCTCAATATCTCAACTCAAAAGTTGAGATATTTTATTGGATCACTTTCTGGTCATTTGACATCCTAATGCTGGTAATTTCTCAATTTTTTTCTTACACAATGGGAAAAACTTTGATTATTGAGCAAAGGGACCTACCAAGATGATTGAAACTAAGAATTTAGGGTTATAACCAGACCCTAATCCCATTTTAACCAGATTTAAACTTCAATAGACTTCCTTTCATTTTTCAACCACATTTCCCCATTGTTCAGGCATAGGGAAATATCATGTTTTCTATTTATTTTCAATAAAATCTTTCTTGCAGGGCAGCTACATGTTTCATTCTGCTCATGTAGTGATGCCGACTGTGTTGTAAAGAGCCTTTCTCATTCTGACATTGCTACATCGTGTGTGTGTGCGCGCATGCTTGTGTGAGCAGGGGTCATCACTATTATTTCCATGACTCACATTTAAAGCACGGTTAATGCTAAACTACACATTGAGGCCACTCTCCTGTGTTCATTCTCCCTTTTAATCAAGTTCATGTTTGCACGCCACAAAGCGATGACAGCCAAATTGGAAGATCCAAATGTCACATTCAGGGTTATTCTTCTGTGAATTTTCGAATGTCATCTTTACGCTTGCTGAGCAATTCTGCTCACTGAGTTGCAGACACAAACTAAATTGAAAATCATAAAAAGCTGTCAGCAATGTGTGACGGAGACAGAGGTGGAGATGATTGATATGTGTTGCTTTGTGCGCTTTGAAGATCTTACAAACACACGTTTTTTGCATCCTCGTCAACAGCGGCTATGCTCTGCTGCATTTGCTGGCATGTCCTATGTAAAGTATTCTGTGGGGGTGAAACATTTCAGAGTTGTAATTAATAACTTCTGAAGGCATGTCTATCTGCTTGCCCACTACGCTCAGCCTACATGATAATCTGCGGTCTAATCCAATCATGCGCAGCAGATGAGCAGAGGCAGTACTTCGGGAAATCATCTCAGCTTGCACATTTGAATTTGCTGAGTTCACAATAAGAGAAATATAGTTGGAATTTACAAATCCTCTATTCTCCTGGTGCATTTGCACACAAAAAAATCACCCTTTCTCTTTCTTTTAAATTGAATATGGCAGGGATAGTTTATGCTTCTATTTCAGGCACCATCACAGTGCCTAAATGGAAGATTAAAACCCATTTATCCTTCTGAAAAATATATTGTTTTAAAATCCCAGACAATTTGTTTTAAAGACATCAGCAGGATGTTTCTGTGCTTCCATTTATCATCGTAACAGTCCCTTCTTCACGCTAAACAGTTACTTCTTTTCCACTGCTGAGGAATCCTCACTTATCCGTTGGCCAGCTTGGTTTGCCTCTGAACTAGGCACAATTAATCATGCTGTGACACGTTTTATGCACGAGTGCTGGACGGCCTACAGGTTACCAGGTACAAAAAGACACAGATGAACATAGTGGAGGATGCTAACCCCTGTTTTGCATGCAAAAAAACTCAATACCATTGATACTGTGCAAGATTATGTTATGGTGAAACTAATTTCTTTCTGTAGACTTGAATTGAATACATTTGAGAAAGTGTGGAAAGGATGATTGAACTAATCAAATCAATAAGATCAAATTTTGTATGAAAAAAATCATTTGTTCCTCCCATCTCCAAGGTTAAATATGTATTTTTTTCTGGTACCAATTTTTGGTCAAATTATTATATGCAGTTCTTTTTTTGTTTATGGTTTGTTTGTTTTGATTTTTCTTGTGATTTAATTTAAAAAGAAAAAGAACTGCACATCAGAAGTTGTGACAGGAACATAATGCCAAAAATGTCAAGTACTAGACATTGTATATGAAAACTGTTATATGAAGTTTAATATCAAAATAAACTAAAAGAGAGAGAAAAAAACATACTCTGAAAGATTATATATTTTGAGTCTGTTTTTCCTGATCTGTGAATCTCTGCAGCTCATCCAGAGTGTCTTTGGATCTCTGCTGCTTCTCTGATTATTCCTCTCTAAGCACATTTGTGTAAGTGGAAGGGTTAAATCTCAGTACATGTGAAGTTGTGCCATACTCTTTTAAACCTCTTCATATATTTATCTCTGACCTGCCTGGTCTGTAACTTGATCTTCACGATGCTGTCTGTTCATCGTGAAGATCAAGTTTGTTGAAGAATTTAATATTCTTCAACAAACTTTAAGTGAGTTTGAATGTCAAGTCTATTGACCAGATTTGAAAGTAATTTCTTGCACATGAGTTCATGTATGGATTTCAGAATTAAAATGCGATCTAATTACAAATGCATATCATGTGTTTTAAAGTTTTGAAAACCATTAGCCGGTTTACTTCCACTTCACAATTACTACTTTTTGTTTTTCTGTCATACAATATCCCAATAAATTGCATGAACATTTTTGGCTGTTGGATGAAACAATTTAAAAAATGCTTTATATTTGTAATGGTGGCACTTCAGAATTGGTATACATACTTCATTGATGCAACTGTAATTTTCTCACAAAATAGGAAACACTTTTACTATTACATCATAGTTAGACACGTTTTTAGGTATGTCATCTCATTTACAAGACTAGAAAGTCCCAGGTGCTTCTATAGTCACGTGTCTAAAAATGTAAAAAAAAAAAAAAAAAAAAATCTCATTAGCCTGATTTAATTTTTATTTTTCCAAACTGGAATGTCTGATTATATTCAGGTTATTTGAGATCCCTGGCTGACGCAAATAATCAGGTTAAAGGGAACAAAGTGTCTTAATCCGACGATGTGTTGCAGGAGAGCTACGGATATGCTGACACTCCTGCTTTGCTACAGTGACTGAAAAAAGAAATAATGAGGTGATTCTATATTTGGCTCTGCGTTTGAGCATCCTGATCCTTTCTCCTATATAATTCGCCTTGAGTACATGACTGATTCTATGAAAACACCCTCAGATGTTAGATTCCAGCTAATGACGCAAAAGTGACTTTCTACAGTTTCCCTCATTTCTCATCCTGCTCCCCCCTTGCTGTGCATTTAAAGGAAGTGACACAAAGACAGTGGCGTCCCCGCTGACAAAACTGTTCATTTTGTTTCTGTCTGAGGAAAATAATAAGACATTAAACCCTGGGAGGGCTCAAGAGTCGTATGCTCCACGCAGCCTGTCTTCAAAGAGCAGCTTCTGGCTCGTTCTCACCAAAGGCGCTGCGGTTCGAGGGGGCTCCTGCCACATTTCTCAGGCAGCTGTGTTATTACGGACAGAGATAACTGAGTGGTCGTGGGCAGAAGAAGACCTTAACTGATTATTAGGAGAAACAAAGGCTGCCCCCTACTGAGGGTGGTAGGCTTGAGCGCAGTCATCCAACCATCCTAATGGTTCTCCAAGGCGACCGCAGAGTGGACCTCTACAAAACAAAACCACAAAATAGTTCAATTGTGGTCAATCTGGAAAATTGCAGGTTTAGGAAAGTTACATTGTTTGTGCAGAAATTGTTTGTGGTAAAGCACAGAGAAAGATAATGCAAACCCTACAGATTCAAAAATCAGCTTTTGTTAAATTGAATGAGCGTTTGTATTTTTCTTTTTGCAAAAGTATACAAATCATTTTGTAAGGGTGAGCAAGTAGATATTAGCAGTTCAAAAGCAGATCACAGGACAACAAAAGACTGCTGTGTAAAGCACATTTACGAGCATCAAATATATAAGAACTGCTGCTGTTTTAAGGGATAATCAAAAATTATGCATCAAAGAGACAGAGACTATTTTGGGTCATTTAAACAAATACTACAATAAAGAAAATTTGTGTGTCTGTGCATTTTCAAATGCAACACGTCTTCTTTTCAAGTATGCTCCAGGAAAATCTAGGTTTGAAAATCCAATATCTCCACCTATTCCCTCTTTCCTTGCGTCATCAAAGAGATTAGGAAACCAAAATTGCATAGAATGAGTGGGCAAAACAAAGGCAAATGAAAATAGGAAAAGGGTGAAATAAAATTAAAAGAAAAGGTTTCAGCATCTAATGAGGGAACATGAGTCAGACGAATGGATCACACCACTGATGTCTGATTTAAAGGCCAGCAACTGCAATGCTGCTGATCTATTTCAGTCTCAACAAAAAATCTTAGAAAATATTGGAATCTTGTCACTCCTCCAGCCAGAAGGTGAGAGATATGGGGAAATCTATAAAACTATAAACATAGACTTTACCAGATCCTCTACAACTCTTTTGAAAAAACAGTGCCACCCATTTCTCCAGCTGCAACTCCTTTACGTGTGTGGCTCCAAGCCCAGGATGAGACTCTGGTGACCAGTGTTGTTTTCTGTTGGAGGCTCTGCTGGGGTGAAAACCTGTGGGAGGACGACATCAAAAATCTAAATAATTGTATTCAAAATAGTTTCTTATTCATGTGGGTGGAACTGACCAATCTGCATCAAACAGAGGAGGGAAGCATGTTTTCAAATCTCCTTATTGTCATAAATTATATCCTCCATATTTAACAAGAGACTAATGCAGAACATGCTCAGCTGAACATAAAAAGGTACTTCCTGCCTGTGGCCATGTTTATGTAATGTCTTTCTGTTGTATGTATTCACATTTTAATTTGACTTGTTTTCTTTTCTTTTAATATTATATCTCAGTTGTTCAGCCTTCTTTGTCTTTTGCTACTTTATTGAAGAAATTTTAAAGTCAGAATTACCAGAATGCACAAAATAGAAGTAAAAAAACTCGAGCTGCATCCATTTATGGGTATTGGTTCAACTGTTTTACAGGATTTTGTGCTGCAGCATTGATGCTTCTGGTTAACGTGACTTCTTTTTGACTGATTTTGTCAGTGCACAAGTTTGGATGTGGCTGAGTGTGTTGGGGAGAGGTTCATGTCTCACTCTAGTTGGCCTTGAACAAGCTTTGATGTTCTTCTCTGCAGCAATGATCCACAAAAGCATGTCCACCTGTTGCACCATGTTGTGTCCACCTGGAGGCATTGTCAGCAAGATGTTGAACAAATCTGGTGTTTGCGGTACACTCCTATAAGTGTGTATGCACTGGGTTGAAACATTGTGGTTTAGATGTCCTGTTTCTGTCCTTGAGCATTCAGTCAGAGCATCACCTTAGGCTCTGCACTTTAAAGGAATCTGTCGCTACAGATTTGGCAAAAATGACTAAAACTGCTAAATAATTAAATTGCAGAGAGGTGAAAGTAAAAGCAACTCCTTTTCAATTAATTTCAGTATTGTATAAAATGACCCTACTGTATGACTGTCGCCATTAATCCCTCCATATTTCTAACTGACTTTTCCCGCTCAGTGATGTTCCCTGTTTTAAATTCTGAGCAGGATATAATAAATAAATGTAATTTGACTTTGGCAAACTATTATAGCATTATTCTTCCGGTCAGATGCAGGTCTGAAAGTTTTTAGAAACACCAGGTCAGGTCAGTGCCTGGTCAGCATAGTTCTCTCTCCTCTCTTGCAAGTTTCTTCATTTTGTCCTCTGCCTGTGTCCCTTGGGAAAAAACAGCCTTTGAATGAAAGTATGAAAGTATTATGCATTAAAATAGTTTTCACATACTTAAATTCACTTGTCAGCATGAATAACTATTCACGTTTTTTTTTTAAAATCCCCTCTTTCAATGTCAGTCATAGCAAGTAAAGTCTCTCTTAGGAAAGCGAAATAGAAAATAAGCAGAAAGTTTCCTTTTTAAATCCTATATATGCAAATTGTTAGATTTATAGTACATAAAAATATGAGTGGAAATTAGCTACTACTAAAACTAACACCAGAGAATAAAAACAAAATAAAAATTTAAATGACATTGTAATAGTAGTCGAGTTGAACATTTTAAAATTGAGTCAGCAAGAGAAGAACATGAAATAATACAGCTAAAGTTAAGCAAAAAAAGACAAAAAATGTTAAAGGATCAGGAGGATTATTTATAATGAAAAGGAAAAACATTTTTTTTTCTGCTTTTTTAGCATCTATTGTGTTTGTGGTTGATAAATATTGATACAATTGCTCCACATTTGCATGTGTTAAATGCAAATCCTGAGCAAAAATAAAGCAAATAGTGTGAGCAAAACATAAGGTAGACCTTGATGGAGGACAAACCTAATTCCCAAAACCTTTTTTCTTTTTTGTAATGCCAGCAGCACAACATGTTGCTTATTTCTTTTTCTTTTGTTGCACAAAAAAAAGGGACCATATGAATAAAATATACATATATATATATAAATATATTGCACATAAATACAGTTGACTTCTACCATAGCTTCATGAATGATGTTTTATTTAAATGTGGGCAGAGTTTTTATTTTGCTATTTTCTGAGTATATCTGTCATTGCATCTACTTTCAGAACTGAGATCACACCCAGATTCTGATTTTGCATCCACTGATAACCTTGTAAATTTGCCCCTTCCTTGTTTTTAGCTGCAATCCTTGTGCTGAATTAGTATTGGATAGTTTCTGAAATGTTATCATAAAAACCCAATAGGCTGAGAAAAAAACCTCCACATCCTTTAAATACCACATCTGGAGTCCATACCAATACACGCGCTCAATATGAATTTTTTTGATGGCAGCCGTTCATTGGTACCACAGGTGCACTCTGTGCAGAGGCTCATTTGAATCTAAGCCATAAAAGCTTCATCTTTTTAAGATAATTGACAGTGCTCTCCTTTAATAACTTCTCATGATTTATATTGTTTGCTTTCTTACCTTATCTCTGTGCAACACATCAGCAGCAGCTTCTAGTTTACTAACATCATTTCCAAAAAACACGGTGCTGTGCTGCTGGTGATCATTCCCAATAGAATGCACATTTTGCTGCAGAGGCTGAGAGAATCACCCACTGCAGGAAATAAAGGAATGGGTTCAAGGAGTGACTTTAGCTTGTGGGATAGTAATAACTTTCAGTTGCCCTTGTGGTTCATCAGTAAAAAGTTGTTGACAAAAATCTCATCTACATAGCATCTCCTCAGAGCAAACATCCTTGTTTCATTTCTGCTCTTGATCATAATCACAGTCTCTTTGTTGCCACCGTTTGAGTGGGAGTTTAATTTTAATAGATGTTTTTTGGGAAACATGCCCTGTTCCCTTAATTTTGTCCAATGGCAGGTCATCTGTTTGGCTTTGATCTCATAATAACACAGGCTAAAATAATAAAGGACGCTGGCAACAATTGCCTGGTTGCTTTTGGCCTAATGCAGAGTTAGCTTGCAAGTTCATCAACAAGTATTTAAAAAACACACCTAAAATAGGACATGGAGTGCTGATTTGTCAACAAAAAACAAAAAAACGCAAAACATTTCATTTAAGCATAGAATTTGGTCAAAGCTTGTAGGTGTCTACAAAATATTTGAATGTATTAACATGATTTGTGTGCATTTTTCCTAAAAGTGCAAAAAAAAAAAAGTATAATTTAAGAGCAAATTGAAACAAAATCTCTTGTGGTAGAGTTGAGAAACTTCAAAAATAAAAATAAAATTAAATTAAAAGTGTGAATCTGATACTAAAGTATCAATCTTACCACTGAAGTATCGATCCCATACTGATTTGATATCGATATCAATATTTTGGATTGATCCACTCACATTTACTGTAAATATCTGTACCCAGGGGAAAAAAACTGTTATGCAATAATTTGCTTTTGGTCAGGCAGGGACTCCTTCAAAAATATTATTTCAACTTGTTTGTAATATTTCACCAGCAACAAAATAGTTAATATTTCTCCACAGAGATAACTGGGTCCTCGATTAGGAGAATCTCTGAGCCTCTTTGCACCCCCTAATCGCAGAGGCCAACAGTCAGCAACGTTTATCTACAGAGAAACAAATCTTGGGCTCCTGCTCACCAGCCAAACACCCTGTCATTCTGCCCGAATGATTTCATGCTCAGTGAGCTGAGCAGAGGGAGAATCTATCAGGTATGAAGGGTCAGAAAGAACTACGAGGTTTTGGCACCTTCTTAGCAGATAAACTAAATTGTCCTGGCCATGTTGTAGCGCAGTACGAGTGTGAGTTCTGCTGGATATCTAAATTATCTTTCTTTTTGCACTCTAAGCTTGAAAGGATCCACAACCAATTAGATTACACCAACTGAAAAAAAAATTAAATAAAATTTTCCTGGAGAATTTATCCAATAAAAGTTTCTCTCAAGCTGTCACAACGTTTGTTTAATAACATTATAAACTCATAAACAACAATCAGTTTAATCCGGCGACAGTGACATCTGAATGCACACGCTTCTGACACACTCATAATCATTTCTTTTTGTTTTCATTTTCCTTATATAACGTCTTGTTTTTAATTTCTCAAGTATTCCTGAAACCGCTGGGCTTGGTTGCCGTGGCGACTGGATCACATTTCCTCCTGTGGAATGAAAACAAGCTCGTTTAATTTGTCATCTCTGTTCCCCGTCTTCCTGCACCTGGTCAATACAAAGATGTGACTGTCTTAAATTACTAACAGACGTATCACAGCAGAAACTGCTAACTCCAGGAACTATGGGCTGAGATTTTGGGGTTCACAGACAAATTGACCAACTTGTAATCTTTTTATTTTACTGAAATTTATTTATATTCATATATAATTATTTTAAAAATAAAAAATTTAGGATTTTCTAATATGTGAGCATAAATATTCACAATGTCGTAGATATTTCATTGCAAAACAAGTTTTCACAAGTAATTGTACAATTACGTTTCAAATGACCTCACAATCTGCAGACTAATGTAATAAAAATATGGATTTTTCCTCTATTCGTTTAAACCTTTTAATGATGATATCTACTACAATCAAACTGCTTTTGTTTGTGTTGCTGATAAACTTTTGATTCGATTGTAAATCAGAGTGGAGACATGCAGCAAATGATGAATGATGGATTTCTGGCCATATTGATATTCTTGATGAAGTTTCTACATTTCAATTTTTTGCAGATCCAAGCATCACCTCGTGATTTATTTATTTTTGTTAGTAATCATGTGATTGTTCCTTCTTGTTCTTTTCTGGTAATACCAGAGATTAATGCGAGATACTTTCTTACTGTACTGTAACATTTATTTTATTACATTAGCTCATGTAAAATGCATCTTATTTAAATTAATTAAACTTACAACTCATCCCTGATGTGTATGGATTTATGCAGGAAAAAAAAAGAAAGCTTGTAAATCGTCATAGCTGCTGACGAATTTTCTGATCCATGTATGCATAAACTTTCAAGAAACAAAGTTTAACAGGTTTATTGCAATTCAGGAAGTGGTAGGACATGTCGTGACCCAGAGGGTTTCCTTTTAATGTGGAGGAGTGGAATCACTGTGAGAAAGAGGTTTAGCAGGAGGAATAACAAGAATGAATATTGCTGAGAGTGAGATTTGAGGTGGGTCTTACTGGTTGGAGATGATTAGTTTGGAGCCAAGGAGGAGAATAAAAGAAATATAGTCTCATTAGAACCAGACATTTTTTTAGACACTGAAGTTTTAGGTTGTGCAATTATCAAATTATTTTACTTTACGTTTGTCTGCAAAAAACTTCATCTGAAAAAAAAAAGTACCTTTGAAATTTTACCTGCTGAAAAATAAATAAGAACATGTATATTGTTTTGTGTGTGTTCTGTAAATGTGGCGCCCTTCTGGTGACCCAAGTGAAAACAATCAGCACTAGATAGAGTCAAGCCAATCAAAGTGTAGAACAGTTACAGTTGTAGTTGCTCTAGAAAGGCAAACAAACAAAAAACAAACAAACAAACAAACAAACAAACAAAAAAACATTGTTGAAAGAAAATCAAAAGAAGTTCCTCTAAATGAGACACAAGCCACGAGGGAGACGTAGAAAACATACAGAAATGTTCTGGTCAGATGAGATCGGACAACGTCTGCCAGACCACACAAACTTTAGATCCTTACCTCTCAGAAAAATTGCAATCTCACATCTAAACCTCCATGAACTATTCCATCAATTCGTTCACTCCTTTAGGTACCTTAATTACCATTAATATGTCCTTCATTACAACTGGAATAATTCAAACCGTCCTGCTGAATCTGTCTGGCAGCCTCCTTAACAGCTTCAACTCACAGCCTGATAGTAAAAGGTTGGCTGGACACCAGTCTGCAGGGTTGATTCACAGTGAAGATCCTTTCATTGCCCTTTTATCCCCTCGGCTCCCTGACTTCTTCCCAGACGAGCAGCTTCTACACCTCCAGCTAGGAAACTTATAATGAAATCCTATAGGCTGATTCATTTTAAATGCCTCCCAGCTCTTTGCATGGAGAAAGTGACTGTACAGCACTACTTCGATCATTGGGCCTACGAATAATTTATCTTATTTAGTAACTTGTGGGAAGATTTCATCATATTTGCAATATTTTTTTTATAGAACTGATCATTTTTTTATGGCATCTAAATATATAACATTTTGTTAAATTATTTACTGAGCTTTCAAAGTAAATGAAAAATAGTTTGTTTTAAGGCGAGGAAAGTTGATGATTTATTGCACATCGTGACAATTCAAACTCTCAAAGCAGCAATATTATGTATTTTTCCCCCGATGCATAGTGCCATTTTATAGCACAATCAACTATGTTACCTATAGTTGTTATAAAAATACCATATATATCAAACATAACAGAAATTTGACTTAGCAACTGGACCCCTGAAAAATGAGCCTCTGTTTCTTTAAGAAGTTTCTACTCTTTCCGACACTCGCTCCTTCAGCACGTCATCACAGTGTTTCTTCACTAAGCTGTTTACAGCCGTTCTTTGGAGTGTTGTTGGACTGAGTAGTTCTTTGGATAAGCTCAGGAGTCTTGCAGTTCCACCATATGCTTGCTAATTGCTGCTGCTAGTCTGGAGGAGCACAGTGAGAGGAATCCGGAGATTCAAAGATTTCTCAAACATGCAGGAATGAATCAAAGCAATACTCCAGCTTTGCTTTTGATAAGGGAATAAAATGATATAACTAAAAAAAAAAGCTGATTTTACACGCTCTTCCTTTAAACAATCAGCTGGGAGGATTCAAACGGAAACCCAACATAAAACATTAAAGTGCTTCTTAAAAAGAAACCCCTTCTACGCCGCCTGTCTCTTGAGAGAATAGATCAAAGACATCATTGATCCTCTCTGCCTTCATTTACTCTCAGATCTGAAGACAAGCACTCTGCACACACCTGAGGAGCTGCTGTATTTACTGTACTAAAACTGAGCATTTTCATTAAACCTTTGATTTCTTTTTCATGTTGACAGACTTCAAAATTGTGCGCAGTTTTACCCATCAGGCCACACAAACAGTTAAGCCTTGTTTGTATAGAAGGCTGCCTGAAGAGTCCAGAAAAGACACACTGATCTAATTAAACAGCAACAGATTTTATTGAAAATATAACCCACTAAAGCTTTAAAGTCTCTCAAAGGAGCTCACGTCTCTAATTCAAGCTGTCATTTCACTAATGAGTTGCCAAACAGTGTAAAGCAGCCTCTCCCAGTAGATCAGTGCTGAATTGAGCACCTTGGTATGTGATCTGTATATGAAGTCGGCAGTGGATGTCAGATTTCTTTCCTCATGAGCGAGGACACAAACAAGCAGACACTTTCCAAACACCACAGCTGGCCTGAGAACCTTTTCATGTAGCTCAATAAGGTGAATGTGGAAGCTGTCAGTGGAGATGAATCGAAGGGCTCGGCGGCAGGCTGCCCCCACATGTTGCTTGTGTTGCTGTGAGTGGCAGCAACCTGCACTAAATATGGAAACAGTGTGGCAGGCTGTATAATGGTTTCTCTGCTTTCAACACAAGAAACGAGCTGAAGGGGCCGGAGAGACAACATAGATCTCTTTCTGTTTCAGATGTTTAGATTGTCAACTATTGTTCCAAAGCAGCTACAAAAAATAATGACTTCTAGACATTTGTGGTGTAACGATAAGAATACATGGCGAGACAAAACTACATTGGGATGTCGTTTTTGTCATTCTTAAAAAGTTAAGATTTTTAGGATGTACTCTGGTAAAACTGCAAAGCCCTTGTTTGATTTATTGGGTAATTGATTTTTTTGGTCAAAATAATTTGTATTAAGCACAGAATAGGTCTGGTGTAGATTCTCTGCCATCCAATGTCTTTACCTACTTGTCCATGCAGGGTCACCGGGGAGCTGGTGCCTATATCCAAAGGTCATTAAATGAGAGTCAGGGTAATGTAGCTTGTTAGTTTTACCTTAAAATGAAAGACTGAAGCATCTTTAGATTACTTGTTTGGAAGCTGAATATACTAGTACCAGAATAAGATTAAAAGAAAATGAAAAATGTCCACTTACTTTTATTTATACATTTTTTAAAAGATACTTTCTGGGACCTTTAATTCTATTATGCCTCTATTATGCCAATCTTCAGACTCGGGAGAAGGCTTTGATATTCATGGCAGTACGTACAGATCCCTCTGGAATCTTGTGCTAGTTAACAGGAGATTAATTAAATGCATCACTTCAAGAACATATGCACGTGTGAATGTACACCCCTTGGACAAATGATAATGCTGATCCAACCTGCTGATTACAGTTGATGTATTCTCTAGGACTGAAATGATTAATTGGAGTCAAGTGAATTAATAATCGTTTAATCATTACCTAGACTACAAAGACTCAAAAAAGTCAATTTGTCAAAAAATATATATTCAGAGCAGTAATTAAACCAAAACTGTTTAAACTGTACAAAAATATTTAGATAAAAAAACCTTTGCCTGTAAATGTGTTCTATCCAGAACTCAAGTTGCATCGTTTTAACTTCATCTAGTTCATTTTTTATCCAATTAAATCAATTGTCAGAATAATTGATTACCAAAAGAATCATTAGTTGCAGCCTTACTATTCTCCATAAGTCAAATTGTAAAAAGTAAAAAAAAGTCATTTAATTAAGCTAATACGGGGGCTGCCTTAAAGGAGAAGGGTATTCTATTGCGTTAATCCCATTCATTTGCGTATCTATTCATTCATATATTATTTGCAGGTAAAAGCTTGATCCAAGTCCTCTTAGGTAATTTAAAGCCGATTCCAATTAACTACAAACTAAGGTAGAATTATGTAGTTCCTCTGCAGCACTGCTGATTAGCAGTTCTTAAGCTAAAACTTGAACACACCCTAGAACAAACTACTGCAGAAATTTTGCAACCGTGGCCTGCAGGACAAGTCCGACTCATGATGATTAGCATAACTTTGAGTGAGCCAGCAGTTTGTCATGCATCCGACACGATGAATCAAGTTCAGCGTCTGCGGCCACTGGGCTGCCATCCCTAAAGAAGAGAAGGATTTGCATATCAAACTGAAATTCTATATGCTCCTGCCCTTTCATTCCACCTGCTATAAAAGTGCCTGTGCGATCATTCTAGCATTCCTCATTTAGTTGTAGCTTATAGGCTGAATTCCTAATGAGATCAGCGAGTTTTAAATCTGTTGGATTATTAGTTCTACCATTTAAAACCAGCTCCCTCAGCAGTCATGTTGATTACCGCATTTGTTCACCATTATCAAGCAGGGGGATACTTATTTGTTTTCTTCTCAGCACTTTTCTATGTGCTAAATTATTTAGAAATGGAAAACACTTTTATAGGAGAGACAGCACTGGACCTAGTGAATAATTAACATGGATGATAAAATGTTCTTTGTAGGTAGATCTGTTTAATCAATGTTTTATTCTTTTAAACTTAGCCAAGGTGGTCGTCTTACACACTTCACACTTTAACTGTGTGGCGCTAACCGTGATATTCAGCAAAATTCTTCCGTTACTGATTTCTATCTGGATAATATATAGTTCACTTATACCTGTGTATTGGAGTATAACTCAAACTGTAATGTGTAGATAAGATTCTAACTGAAGTCGATAAGAAGAAGGAAATTGGAAAGTTTTCTTGGTGATGGTACATTATCCATTTACAAGGCAGGTTATTTCACAGCTATGCCAGAGTAATGGAAGACACGCTACCAAAAAACATCTGGACTTCTAGTCCAGATGTTTTAAAAAAGTAATCAAAGTAATGCAAGTGATGATTATTTGGAGGGTTTAGTAATTAAGCTTAATTGCTTTTTTTTCCAAGGTGGAATGATCACACAGCAACCGACTTTGATGTTTTTTAATAACAGGAACTAGGTGGAAATGTTTGAATTTATTGTGGATTTTCTCTCCAACACACACACATCCTTGCACCTCTATACAAACTGAGGACTTTGTATTAACTTTTCATTTTATTAACTGAATTAATGCCTAAATCAGACATTTTCCTTAAGCCTAACCAGTACTAGTCTATTTCTTATCCTAACCTTAACCAGAGCTTAGGTCACAGCTTACCTCTAAAATCTAACTAGTAGAGCAGAATAAACCTGCAAAAAAGTGAGGACACTTTCTACAAATGACCTCCTTTTGTTGGTTTATAATATGTTAATAATGTATTAACCAACAAAGGATTATTTGTAGTATTTTCAAGTAACACTCACACACCTTTAGATGACCTTGATATCTTTACAATTATGGTAGCACAGAAAAACTAGCAGCACAAATGAATAATCTAGGTAATGTGTGGAAGTTGGCAGACCTTTGATAACCTCTGTAAATTTATTGTATTATCTTTAGGATAAGAGCCCAAACAACATTAGTAATTAAAAGTCTTATGGAAATATATTTAAAAACTTGTATGTAGTGTTTTTACCCAGTTTGTCCCCATTTTCCTTTTAAAATAATTTCAGTTATTTATCGGCTAAATAACTGCATCATTTGTTGTCGCCTATAGACATGTAAACAAGCTTCGTGAACCCTTGCGTATCGACCAGGCAGCACAGCGGTACTGATGATTGGAATTTGTATTCGTGGCATCAGAAGAAGTTCTGCAAATGACTCTTTTGAAAAGCCACAGTCAGAAACAATCCATTAGCCGCTTGTTAGGATACGCCAAGAAGAGTAGATCCAATCTAACAGTGACAGGAAGCACAGCAGACCCCACATCCAACCTCTAGGAAGACAGGAAGGGGACTCTAATAAGCTCTCCATTATCTAAGCAATTTATCGGGAGTAGCCCACTCACATGGACACCAAAGTATTTACATTCCAGTTAATCAAATTATGGATGTAGTCAAACTGCGGCTGTCTAAGCTCAGTATAGCTTTTGTAATTACATAGACGTGATACTTTTCCCTAGGCAGTATTCATCACAGTTTACAATGTAAAGTCAAAACATATGTTCAGATGCACTTTAAAGGAATACAGACCTTCCTTAGTTCACGGTTTCAAATTCAGTTAAATTTTTTCCATCTTAATCAACTTCCCTTCAAAATATTTTCATGTAAAAGTAAAAACCATTCATATCAACAGTTAGAGATGTGTTTATCCTCAATTACCTCCAGTGCTAAAGTCTAAAGTCAGTTTAAAACATAAATAAGTTAGAATCAGAATAAAGTTTGTTGGCCAGTAATGTGTGCACAAATAAGGAATTTGATTTTGGTTGCAAGCAGTCACAACGTACAGACATAGATTAGAAATACAAGATTTTTACCTGTAGCAATCAAACTATACATTGCCCAACTCTGAAAATTTTCATATACACTTATTATTGTATTTGTTTTACATTCGGTCAATTTTAAATTACTTATAATTTAAACCTTTTTAGTAATTTGTAGTTATATTTGTATTTGCAAATATTTAACATTTTGAATGGAGCAGCTTGTAAACAAATAAGCAATTTCCCTTTGGGGATCAATACAGTGTATTTTCATTCTGATTTAGAGTAAATGAAACATGAATAAAGGAACAATCTGTACATATATTTTCAGCCATTTCTTAATATTGTATTATAGGAGAGAAAAAGGAAGAATTGTTGTGACAGTGCAATATGCTTATTTTGTTCCATAGCGGAGTAGCTGTCTGCTTAGACTGAAAGGTGTTCATTGTGTTCATCAAAGAGACACCCTGGGGGAAGAAACTGTCTCTGTGATGGCTTGTTTTTGCAATATGTAGATGTATAAAAAAATATGTATACATGTGATAAATTAAACAAAACTATAGACATACATTACATTAAATAAGCAAACACATGTCAGATTTTTCCTTCGTGACATAGACTGATTTAGAGTAAACTTTCCTGAAGCGTACACCTTCTTGTTGCCAGGTATATATGGCATATAGGCCATGTTAAGATAGTAGTTTATGAACATGTATATTGTTTTGTGTGTGTTCTTTACTAGTTATGTTTTGTAATTATGTCAGTAATTCGCCAGTAGGGGTCAGTATCGCTCTTCCAATGACAGAGACATCGAGGGAGAAAAGGAATTCTTAGGGAAATGTCGAGCTATCAGACAGCGAGATGACCGTTTCTAAAATGGATTATATGAGCGCTGTGTTGCTACTGAACCACTAAACTGAGCTATTTTGATGTTTAATGAGCTAGCCTCCCTTTCTTCTCTACCAGGACAGCTAGCACAACTGCCAGTGCTGCACATAGCGCTGCAGTCATGTTGTGACTGCTTGTGCCGATTAGGATCAGGATTATCAGCTCAGTGTAACATATGAAATAGCTTGATGTGAACACTGTTTCCTGTGTGAGTCAGTGCGTCACCGTCATAAAAGTTTATTACCTTTGTATGAATGTGCCCAGGAGACAGTCTGTACTCAACAGATTGTTGCTAAGTAACCGAAGAGCGAGTGAATTAGTTGATGCCACCAACCTTACTGAGGTTGAGCCGCTGAAGGGTTAGCGGCTCCCAGAAGGCTGTGTGGTTCTGGATTGGAGTTCAGTGAAATGATCAACATTGTATCAGACGTATTTTCTATTGATTTTGATCACTTGTCTATCGCAATGTATGCCGTTATTGTTTTAGTGTGCATCACTAGCACCCATTAATCATTTGGATTGATGAATACACATCCATTTTCCTCTCTCTTTTTATTATACCTTTTTTTATACCAGCAGCAAAAGTGCACATAAACGCTGCTAAGGAACACACAGCCTTCTCTTATACCTTCTTGTGTTGCCATCATCTTTGTCACACAACCAGTTCAAACACCATCAGTATATGCTGTAAACAGAGATCACATCTGAAGCTCTGTCGGTGGGGACAGGGAGACCCAGCAGTCACAGGTGGTTCATCTCTGGGGAAATTTATCACATGAGACGCTCTGAACTCCAGAGACCCGTCATGTCAGGCGACCCGTGAAAAACAAGTGGACATTATGGTGGGTGTTTTTTGTTTTTTTTTAGCTTTTGCACAGGCCGGTAAGGGTGAAAGGATTGATATTTTCAAATGTATAAAGTCTTTCCTGTGATTTTTATGGTTCAAGTGAGTTGCTTCATTAAGATATGATGCAATAATTCTATCCTTACATCACCTGGGGACAAATGTGATTCATGTCTGCAAACAGTGTAAGCACTACTGGTGAATAGCACAAACAACCCACTCATGCACAAGCACACTTGAGTGTATCTGTGTGTAAACGCTGATGAGAGAGAGCGTAGATGAAGGAGAAGAATCAGCAGTGGATGGAGACAAGTTGCATTTATCTTGATGCAGGGCTGCAGCGTGTCTGCTTTTGTGTTTGGATGTCTGTGTGGGGGTGTGTGCGCTAGTCCCCTTGGATGAGCACACGCGTCTGAGGATGCAGCTGGGAGCATGAGTTCTGACCAGGAGGAGTATGACATGGTCTGTCAGAAAGCTGTGACCCTAATTGTTGACCTCTGCCTGCACAACAGCACCCTGTTGGATCAGGAGACCTGTCAGGATTTCCTCTTCATCTTGACCAGCCAGGGCTTTGATCACAAAGACGCAGGTAAGTAACCGATCTCATGTACTGTATGTTGTGTGAGAGGCAGCAGCCTTCCTTGTGTGCGTTCTAAAAACTAACTGCAAAGGATTTCTAGTTTGGCTGTTTTTTTTCCTTATAGGGTCACAGATGGTTGTTCTGTCAGTTTCAGCTGAATGCTCAAAGCAATAACTACACCCTTAATAAGTTTTGTGACCCACCTATTGGAACAGAAAGGAACATACGTGCGCGCACAAATTCATATTGATTTCCCAATTTATTCCAGAGAGAAAGCATGTGTATGATTAATAGATCATCTTGAGCCGAGTCGATTCCAGCTGATGTTGTCCAGACCACTAAACAAAAAAAAGATAAATGAATTCCTGTTTTGTGCCTCAGTAGATAACAAATGGACACAAGTGTAGCAGTTAGTGCAACACAGAAGACTTCTGTGTCTAAATCTCAACATCCTGAGTGGGTTGTCTAACTTATTCATGAACTGATGTACACATGTATTTAAGGCGAGTAAGCACATGTTTTGAACTCTTCAGGTAAAGTATGAATCAACTTCTTCACTGTTAAGCTCTGACTCCCTGTCTAATCCAGACAAGATTGATTTTACCGGGTTGAGTTTTTTTCTAGCAGAAACACTTAATTTAATTTTCTTCCCACATGCAGATAAAATACAATAAGATATTATCAAAAGATGTTGAAAGTATTATTGTATTTTGACTTAGAAGACGCATGCCTCCATGAGCTTCTGTCAGGTCGAATTTTGGAGATTGCATGAGTTAGATGTTAAACACTTCCTTGCAGCGTGAAAAGTGATTCATTTCCATCTGATCTCATAAAAATAACTACTGCAGAACAGCTGTTTTAGAAGCTTGTCAGAGAATACAATTATGCCTCAGTCTGTGATTGTTTTCATAGATCTAATCTGTAATGGTTTGCTAATCTTTCCCTTTTTACATTTCTTCTCAAACCAAAACGTATTGTCCCCTGTAGTGCTGATTTGATGTGCCGTGTTTATCCAAAAGAAAAGTTTTCAGCCTTATCCTCAGGTGCATGGCACAGTGGAAATATTATTTCTGGCTGCTTCTTCAAGAATGCTTTCCTGCTCACAGAGTGCATGTCACACCAATCCTGACCAAATACACTGTCACCTCACATCAGCCTCAGCAGAGGCATTGAACGTACATCACAGAGCCAGTGGCATCCACCACTGAGCTGTGGGGACACTAAATGCCATTGCATGTTATGTGGTCACTGATGTAAATTCTTTCTGCCATATGGAAGCTAAAGACAAGCTGCTTCTCATAATGTTGGAGGATGTCTAGGCTGGGGGTTGTAGAAGATGTCGTCTTGCATGTATTTTTTGTGCAACAACGCAGGAATCCCGCAGAGAGGACACGGGCGATAGTATGGAGAAACCCTACTGAAATGAATTATTTAATTGAAGATTAAAGAGATTGTGACCTCCAGCTGCAGAGTCTAAAGCTTTATTGTAATTACAAACTTAACACATTAGTCACAGACAGACCCTCAGGCACATCCACTATAGGATTGCTTGGTCACTTGCAAAACATTTGCAATACAGGGTTTATGCATTTATTTAAGCCCTGGCAAGCTGATAGTTGCATCTAAGCTGTGTGGCCAATAAAGGCTTTATGCATTAATTTCTAAGAAATGTATTCATAACTGTTCATATGCTTGTAACCTAGAGCAGAAAAGAAAAACATCAGATTCCTAAACATAACTAATTGTGGCAGGTAGTTAGCATTTAATATCTACTGTCTTCTGAAAGGTTGTGGTACTTGTGACATAGGAGAAAGAAAAACAAAAACACTAACAGAGCACAATAGGAGAGAACCATTATTGAAGATGGTTTAATTCATAATATTCTGTTTTAGCAGAATGTAGAGCTTAACACCGTGTTCCAAATTATTATGCAAATTGGATTTAAGTGTCATAAAGATTAATTTTTTTGTTGTGCTATTAAATTTATAGACGGTATTGTGTGTCAGAGCTCTTTGAATCACTATAATTAATTTCAGAGCGGTGGGTTGATTAGTTTGTCTGGTGAGCTCAATTAAAGGAAATCTACTTAAGAAGGATGTTCCACATTATTAAGCAG
>CAEFZX010025606.1:0-43159 GCA_903066825.1 Alfaro cultratus
GTTTAAAAATTCTGTATTATAAACACATTCAAGTAGTGTTGAAAGGATTGATTGGATTCATTGTGATTATTTGATTATTGACATAATCAGAAAGTGATTTTGTAGCTGAGTAATCGTTAACTGCTCTATGTATACACAGTCAAAAAAGGCCATTTGCTGAAGAAAATGAATGGTGTTCAGAGTAGTAATTGAGCCACAAAAATATGTTGCAGTAAAGATAAAAACACCTTTGTCTGTACATATGTTTTAGCCAAACTCTTGAAGCGGCCTAGTTTTAGTTCACTTAGTTCAGATTCACTTAAGGAATGCTGTGGAATTGTATTTTAGGCAATAAAATGTTTGTTTTCCTAATTTAAAAAAGGAACTGAATTATTTGTTTTTGTATCTTTTAATATATTTCCAATTTTGTATAAAAGAGGTTGTAGAATGTGCCAACTATTTGGTCTGATTAATCAATTAATCACCAGGATAATTGTAATATATTTCAGTTACTAAAGTAATCGCTGGTTGCAGCCCTACATTGAAGCTATTTGGCAGCTAACGTTTAGAGGTTAAACCTTTAATCTGTGTGTATCTTATTCATCCTCCCTGCTATCAATCTGTCACAACATAACACCTTTTCTTTTTCAGCCAGGCGTCCAACCTGTTTTTGGCACCCCGTTCAGTTAATGTTGACAGTTTTTAAGTTGCAGATGGAGTAGCTGTGGTGGGTGATGACGAATTGTTTACCTCCTGTATGGATGACCTTCTTAAGTTCAAAAGCAGTGTCCTGTTGTTTTAGGGTGTGTGGCTAAAAGATGCATACTGTGCCAGGTTTAGGAGGTTGCTGAACAGCTTCCGGTTGTACTTTCATTCCTTAAACAATGACACTTGATAGTTTTCTGAAACAGGATCCAGAAATTGAATGTATGACAGTCTGTTAGGTAATCTCTAAAATGAGAGATGTTCAGGTAATCAGTGTTTTTGTTAAGCAGAGCGTCTGTGCAGGGAGCTAAAGATTAGGGTGAAGGCAAGGAGGCTTTCCAATCTCAAAGACCTGAACGTATTTAGATAAACTCTAAATACCAGTGGAAACATGTAACAACCTGCTGCAACTATTGCAGTGTTTTAATTCCTGTAATGTCAATAAAGGTTACCGAGAAGAATGTGTTTTTTTTTTTGTTTTTTTCTGTAAAATGTAAATAATTACAGATTTAATTTTATGTTTTAAGTCAATCATTTGAGAAGAAGAAATAAAGTTGCAGGTCTGGTTAGGGATGAAGCAATTAATTACATTAATCAATTATTGAAATAATTGTCAACTAATTTAGTAATTGAATAGTTGTAAACTGGTGTATACAGACTCAAAACTAATCATCAGATCAGCCCTACACTGTATTGAGAAGTCAAGCAGAAAGTGTTGAGCTTTTCACATGTTCATTTTCAAGTATGTTTTTAGCTCTAGGGATATATTTTGCTATAAATGATTAACATATGCTAAAAGAATGCTGTTATTGCATTTTAGGCAATAAAAATGTTTCTTTTTACATTTAAAAAGCATTTTTATTATCTGCTTATCATTATTTTTATGTATTTTTAATATTGTATAAAGTAAGCTGGTTGAATGAAAAATCTGCAGAATGCACCAAGTTTGATCTAATTACACAACGAGTCGTCTGAATGATCAATACAATAGTCGATTAATATAATAATCATTATCTCCATCCCTAATTCGGCTAATGTCATAATGAGAAATGTGATGTCATCATTAGTCCAGCTGTTCAGACAGCTGGTTGGCATGAAGTTTTGATGTTTGTTCTGTGCATGCGTAGGTTCTCTCACTCCAACTTCCCACAAATCAAAAACATTACTCCTAATTGGTGTCTCTAAATTATCTTTAGGTTTCATTATTTGTGTAGAACAGACATCTTGTTTCTCATCTGCAATTCTGATCATAATCATGGCTCTGTTTTTTTTTATTTTTTTTTTATTATTGTTATTTTTTAAAATTGTGTCTCCAAAACCATTCACCATGAATTAACGCCGTAAAAAAAGAAACTCTCAACACAAGACACTTTCAGATTTACCAACCTCCACAGTTGCTCTTCTCTTTCTTGGGTCCGCTGTCTCTGTGGAATCTGAAACTGCTTTCATATTTGCAGAAGAAGCTTTGCATGACCTGTGAAAGAGAAACTCATTTTCGGTCTCTGTTTGTCCATCTAATGTGTGAAACAGAGACAGAGGCTGAAGCCGACTGAACACGGCGCTCAATGACATTTCTGTCAATAAGTAGAAAGGAGACGTGTAAAATGTCCCTGGGTGGACATGTTGGAATCGAAAGTACTTCAGCTGGTGTTTGTCCTCTGTGACATTTTCAAGAAAAACATGCCTGGCAAAGAGAGTGACTTGTGGTTAGGTTAATGCAACTGTTTTGGTTAGCTAGTAACACTTTTGGAGCGTACGGAGTGCCATGTTCCCTAATCCATCTCCATCCTTTTGGTGTCATTTGCAGTAAGAAGTGCTGCACTGTGCAATCTGGCTGACATTAAGCATATCCTGCCATTCAGCCCTCATCTTTACCTCCCTGACTCGTAGCTCACTGTGACACAATCTGTCTCCTGCTTTCTTTTTCAAAGCTCTTCAGCCAGGAAAAGGATTTTGCCTTTCACTTTTCTCTATTATACTTTGCTTTAATGCCAAGGTACATGTTTTATAGCTGCTTTTATACATGTTTTATAAAAGCAGCTACATGTTTTATAGCTGCTCAACAACACTGCAGTCAGATTTATCTTGTACTGACATTGAAAAAGCAGCAATTCTTTCATTGCACACGTCAAATTATGGTTGTAGAGCCTAAAAGGTCAAGTGACACCCAGATAAAGATGTCTACTGATGTGTAAGTGTGGTTTCAGACTGGGTGGGCTCTATTAATGGGGCTAACTAAGCCTTCCTTTTCTGACATCTTGTTTAGGCTGTTCAGGGGACCCTGCTGTGTTAACAGAGATTAGGGACTCACAGACCCCCTAATAGCAGAAGTGCCTTTTTTATTGGTCCAAGCACCAAATATACCTTAATATGTATCGATACACACAGTGGAAAACAGCCTGTCACGCCTCCAGAAGATAACATCCACGGCCTTCCTTAATTCTAATCTTTGGGGAACAGCCAATCAGCTCCAAGGAAAATAAATATTTTGCCTTCTCTAGCTGCATTTTCTTTCCAATATTTTAGATTTTCTCTAAAAAAAACCCCCCCAAGAATAGGCTAATTTTTACACGAAGGATTTAGTTATGTTCCACAGGCAGATCCCCAAATGGGTTAATGAACCACGAATAGGCAGGGGCCAAGTGCTGCAGATTAAGAAAGTCTAATATTCTACTGATTATAATGGGATAAAACAACAGGACTGGTTTAAATATCTTTAAAAAAAAATCTCTATTGAAATCAAGTGTTTGAGGAAAGTTTCTCATACTGAGGTATTGTCCTGAAATGCCAACATCCCATTTAAACACATTAGGCTTCAGCAGCAAATGACGATGCTGACAGGAAATTTATGATTAGAAACAAAGTTAAAATGGAAGTCATTAGAAAAAACCTTTGCTTGGCTGCATGTTTCAAACTTACTTATGAAACAACTGGTATGCTTTAAGCCCACAACAATATAGAGAACATTCACTGCACTCAACATGATGATGCATTAACATGTGAATGTAATCTCCTGATGTTGAATTGAGAAGCTTTACAAAGTTGGGTTTTCCTGAACCCACCCCCTCTGTTCTGACTGGGCTCTAAATGTGCGCTGAGGCAAGTTTTGCCTGAGGAAAATGTGACTTCATCCCTTATTCCTCCCTTATGTTGGCTGTTCTTTTTGCCCGGTCTGTGAGGGATTTGGAAGGGGCCACGGGGTGCCAGGGAGCAGGGCAAATCAACATGTGCCGGGGCAACAGAAGGTGTGTGGGTTCCTCTGTTTCTGTGTGCGTGTGTGCATGTGTACAGGCGCTAATCTTCTACCGGGGGGGTTCCACCAAGATTAGTATAATCAGGGGCTTGTGTGAGCTCCCCCTTCTTACCCCTGCTGCGCTTCATCTCCCCCTTATCCCATCCTCCTCTCTGCGCCGCTCAGCCCGCCATCCACCTCCTCATGCCTCTATCCCTGCAGCCTCCTTCACCACCTTCATCTTTTGAGCCATCCGTCTCATCCCTCTATCCTTCTCTCAATCTCTTTAGCACCGCTCTGTTCCATTTCTCACCCCGCGGCTCCGTTCATCCCCCCACCGACCTCATCCTCTTATGCTCATCCTTATCGCTGCCCTCTACATTGTTGGCATTTAGCCGAGCGTTTCGGAATTACAAGCTCCTGCCTGGGTGGACTAAACTTCTGACACACTTCTTGTTAAACATTAGATGTCCCATTTGTGTTAAAACAAAGTTCTTGTAGAGAAAAAATAGGCAACAGCAAATAGTCTTAAGTCTTTAGAAGGAGAGAGGCAATGAGGTATAGGGTTAAAGGTGGAGAAATTGCACAGTACAACAAATGATGATTTAAAAACTTTAAACTTCTTGCAGAAAATACACTTTTTTCTAAGACATGCAGCTGAGCATAAGATCGTGTAGGAGTTTGGCTTCGGTTGCATCCAATTTAAAATTCTCCATCACTCCCTGTGTTTTCAGCCCTCTGTCTGCGTAGATCTCCTCAAATGCTCCGCTTTATCCCATCCCGTCATCCATTTATCTTCCTCCCTTTGTCATCCACCGCCTTATTTCAGCACTGGATCCTAAATACAGCAACTCAACACTTCTCACAGAGAGCCTTGTCTACTTATCTTCACCTTTTCTTAAGGTGAAGATAAGTAGCCTCTTTCGCCAGATTAAAACAGAGGAAGACAAGAGTTGTCACATCCGGCGCAGCTCCAGGCTATCGCACGCAGATTTGTGTGTAGAGCCAGATGTAAACACCAAGTGTCAAATTTGACGTGTTAGTCTTACAACTGGTTTCAAACTAAACAGGACTTTAAGACAATATTATAATGTTTTGTTATAGCAATGTTTGGTGTGGAAAAACTAGCCAGTTGAAGTAGATGCAAACCTTTAGGACCTTTAGCTGACCACCCTGTTGTATCTGCGTTTGAGACTCTCACTTTGAAGCAGTAAAGGAAGTAGTTTGAGTTGTGTTGTGCTAGTAGACTTGTCAAAAAAGCTACTTCTCGTCGGGTTTGCTAACACTGTTACAAAAGTACTGAAGAAGCTTCTGTCAGTTTTAAAATGTTTATTTGGTAGCATGTTAAATACTTAGCACAAAAAAGAAATGGTGATAAAATAACAGGCAAGAACCTTTAAAAGGCACCATGACCCAATAACTGGCTAACCATTAGCTGCTAACAATGTCAGCTTCTAGGATGGTCTTAGAATGATCAGAGCTCAACTGAATTAATGTACCCACTTGAAATTCAATTCATCTCCAATTCAAGATGTAATTATTCTAATTACTCTTTCGTTTTGCTTTTGCCACCTTAAAATTGAACAGTAAATCCTCAATGTATTCTCCAGAGAAGTCGTGTCTAAATTTTTTACAAAAATCACCAACTAAGCACCAAATGCCATTTTTTTTTTTTTTTTTTTTTTTAATACAATGTACATTTATTGTAAATGGTATTGTTTTTATAAAAAACTCAACATGCAACATTTTACTTTTCAGCCTTTTGCCTTATAGAGAAAACAAACAGTACAGTTTCCTGACTTTACTGGTTGAATTTGTTTGGTATTTTGTTGGTCTATAAAATGTTTTTATTCCATCCCAGCAGCAAAATGTAGAATTTTCTGTGAAAATCCATGTTGTGTTTAGTCCAGTTTAACAGACATGTAAAAACAACCGACCCATAATAAAAAGCAATGCTGGATTTCAAACATTATTTCAGGTATTCTGTAACATAAAACATTCAACTAAAGATCTTTGGTGAATTGACCTTTTTAGTGCTAAGAGTAAATGTCAGTTTATTGACTTGTAATACTCCCTTTATTCAGCCAAAAGGTCAGTTTGTAACTGTAGAATATATCTTCATCTCTAAAAACAGCAACAAAGAACACTCTGCCTTAAAGCAAAAAATAAAAAAAATAAATCACCTTTCAATTTTCTGTCCAACTGAGACATTGTAATTATGGAAATTAATTTTTTTTTTGCCAAATTTGTAATAGAACCCAACCTTGTAAGGCTAATTAAGCCTGTCTATGTTTGTCGAATCAGTTGATTTTTGGTATATAGATAATTGGGAGAAGTCTCTAACAGACTATTGGATAATTTATACAACATCTCTAATTTTCAAATAAATCAAACCAAAAAAATAAAAAGGTTTATGTTATCAAAACCTGCAAGAGCAAAAGTAAAGCTGTTCTTGAGCAAGCAAACAGGCAGTAGCGCAAACAATAAAATCTCTTAAAATCACATTTCTCTTCTTTCTGTTGAAGTACATATTGTTTCCTCTCATGAACTGAATGTTAAATCATGACACACAGAAAAATTGAATCAAAGACACTTTACTGAGGAGAGGAAGCAGTCGTTCCTGGTTTACAGGAGATACTGAGCTTGACCTTTGGAAACAGAGAGTGGAGATGAACGCTGTAGTGTTCACTCCACAAATGCTAATACGTTTTAGCTTAAATTCACATGTGTAATAAAAAAAAGTCTGCTGCCGTTTAGCTAAAACACAAGGAGCCACACCAAGAAAAGTCTCTTTAGTTTTCTGGCAGCTGCAACAACGGAGAACAAAATTAAGATTCCACGGTCGCACAAGGCTCCCTCGCTGTTGTTTGTGCTCCTTGTTAGCATAGGTGGCCAGGTTTCAGTTTTTATACCATGACATGCTGCACAGGAGGAAAAATGTTTCCTTCACTGCTTTTTTGGCCTTCAAAATTGTGAAAAAATTCACTTAAGTCAGATTCTCAAGCGATGCATCACCTTTCTGGGTTTCTCCTTTCCTCCGTCTCGCCTCCTCTCCAACTTTGCTGTTTGACTGTGTGTATTTGTGTGCTCATGCACTTATGCCCATTTTCCTTTGAGAGGGTCAAAGCCACGCATTATTCCCAAGTGAAGCCCTCACGCGTTTTCACATGCAGATCAGCCACGTAAGCCTCTCCCCGGAGGCTTTCACATGGACCTGCTATAGTTTTCAACTTCCCAACAAAACCCACTTGTCCCGCAGTCGTCCCACCAGCCACTGGCCTCCTTTCTGTGAATGCAGCGCCCCTTTGGCTTCTCTAGCTGTTGACTCGTCTGACAGTCTGAGAAACGTTGTTTACTCTGGTTGAATGAAACATTCAACAAAACAGGCAAATTTGCTCCCAAAACAGGTTTTTTTAGGAGCAAATTTACGTTCATATAGTAACAGAAAACGTGTTCAATGCCAACAAGATGCAGGTGTGGATCACGCAGACATTTTTCTTAGAATAAATCTTTGTACACTGACAAAAAGGCTGTTTTAAGGCTGTTTTAAAATGGGTATGTCAAACTAAAGGTTCCTGGTAACAGTCTGTTTAACAATGAAGATCCATTCTTTGGTTTCTGGGCTAAAAAATCAAACACAGTAAATTGGGACTACTCAGAGGTTTATGAATTAGTGTCACATGACAATGTGTAGTTTTAATTACTCTCTTCTATTAAAGTCAATAATTTACTTGTAGTAACACTCCTGGGGGTCTCCATGTATAAGTTACTACATTCTGAAAAACTTCAGTTTTTTCCTAGTAACTTTAATGACTTTAAGTGTTTTTCCCACTTGGACTAACTTTTAATTTTAGCCTCTAGAAGGAACTAACTTTTATTTAGGTAAACATGAGGACCTCCAAGAGCGTTGCTACAGGTAACCGATTGCCTTTCGTAGCCTCTTGACAGAACCTCAAAACATCTGATCTGTCCCTTTGACATTTTTTTTTAAATCCAGATCCTTTCAACAAATTTGAAAATAATTGAAATGCCAATTTATTTCAGGAAGTTAATCACTAAAATCACTCAATTAGATGTTTAGAAGCTTCCATATCTGTTAATTGTGTTTCTTTTTGCTTACAATTAATGAAAACATGACATTTAAAATTATAATATCAGACCACTTAAAAAACATTTCAATACCAAAATACAGCGTTAATGAAAAATACCTGCTTTAAATTTGTCTGTTTTCAGAAGGTACTTTTAATCTGGCATTTAAGCCTCATTGGAGCAAATGTTGTAATTCATTGAAAACGACTGTACAGTTTATTGGGATGTTTCTTTATATTATTTTTTTATTCAGAGACTTTGCATGTTAGTCTTGATTTAAGGGCAATCAGCTGCGTGTACATCTAGTGATACTTGAATGTAATAATATTCCAAATTGAGTCAAAGACTGAAAAAGAGCAAATTATGCTGAACAAAAATTTCTGGGGGCTTCCTTTTGCATATGGTCAAAGATTAATGCACTTTCTAATATACTGAAGCCTGCAGACGTTTAAGTTTTACTTTCCTTTCTTCATCAGCATGCAAAACAAATGTTTTATTGCCAGAAGTGAAATCTGTTGCTTAGCAACGTGATCCTATTGACCATTAGCTCTTGTCTCTGTACGTCTATGAATGTGTGTTTATGCGTCCATTGTTGTGATCTGCATTGTGTGAAGGGACTCTTAAGCTTAACATCGGCTAACTCTGCTTTTATTGCACTATATCCCAACAGAGGCTCATGATAATAGACACAAAGGAAGTATATAATGCACTGCTGGCTGCGGAAACCCACACACAAAGGAACACATACATAATTAATCTGAATGGGAGGGTAAAACCACTTGCTTTAGTGGTGTTTGCTTGTCAGTCATGTCTGTGTTTCCACCAGTCTTATTGGCTAAAATGAGGGAGGGAAAGCATGAAGTCAGTGACTTAGGAAGTACAAACTAATAATAAAAGCCAATAAACAAAATAGTTTTCCCAAACTGGTCACTATCTTTGCCTTAGTTTAGAAAATGTGCCACAAATGGTGCTTTGATACCCATTACCCCGAAATTCTTCATTAAAGTTCTGCGTCCGAACCGTCCTTCCAGAAATACAATTGAAAGTAGGGAGAAAGGCAAATGTTGCTTTAATCTCGTTTGCAGGAGAACAATAGGCCTGGGAGCACACTAAATTCATAAAAGTGGCTTTAATGCAATAAAGTTTAATGAGGTAATTTGTGACAAAGCGAGATGGTGGAAGTGTCCTGTCATGTGCAAGGATACACACAAGCACACACACACACACACACACACACACACACACACACACACACACACACACACACACACACACACACACACACACCAGGAGGGATGATGCACAGCAGGAAAGTAAAAGTTGTCACAATGAATATTTATGACAGGGGTAAAATTAGGCCAAACACCGGCTCTATAAAGCAGCTGGTTGGTTGGTTGGTTTATGGGTGGTGCTCCGTCAGTGCTGAGTCATGCTGGAGGTTTTTAAAGTGGGAGGTACCTCTGTAGTACAGCCAAGGGATCTCTATGCACCCTCATGTATTAGTGATGCAATAAAAATACAGATTACAACATTAAGGAACTGAAACGTTTTGCATTAAGATGCACCAATCAAAAGTTTGTGGTCAGTTTCCATCCATCCATTTTCTAACACCCTGGTCCCTAACTGGGTCAGGAGGGGTGCTGGTGCCCATCTGCAGCTAACGCTGTTTGTCCTGTCCTGTCTGTCTCTGTGTCGCCCTGCGACAGACTGGCGACCTGTCCAGGGTGACCCCACCTCTCGCCCGGAACGTTAGCTGGTCAGTTTCCAAATACCAAATTAAACTGACTCTTACTTTGTTTTCACAAACAATAACCAGCAATCAAAAAATAATCTGTTCTACTCTACCTGCTGTAGGCATTTGCTAGTGTTTTTTTAGATTTGAAATTGTTAAAACGTTTTATGCATTCAAAATCTTTTTAAAATAATTTTACCTTTATTAGGAATTTCCATTCTTTGAATTATCCTTTAATTTTGCTGCTGTTGCACCTGAATTTCTCCACTGAGTCACAGTAAAGGTTATTTCTATTCTATTTTTTTCTGGTCTTTTGGCACTCAGTTTACCTACACAAGCCAAGCCACTCAAACACTTTATAACACCCTGGCAGGACCTTCTGACAGCAATTTCATTATGAATGAAATAAAACTGAAGACAAAAATTAAACGCTATAAATAATTCTCTTTACTCACATTTTATAACCCACTTTCCAAAGCTCCAAGGTTGGACTGCTGGCACTAAATTTGTATGTTTTTGCAGTTACAAGAGTCCATGTTTGAGTTTTTTCATGTTTACAAAATTGTTGCAGTTTGATTGGCTCTCTCCTTGATGAAGATTAATTGGAATTATTGCAAGACTCTTCAGAAACACAGCTTCTTCTTTGTGTTCACCGTTCAGCCTCGTCCACCGCATCCCGTCAGTCAGCAGCGCTGAACAGGAGAGGGGGATAAAGGTGAAGAGGGACGAGGGAAAAGTGAGGTAGCGATTAAAGGCAGACAGATGGATGAGGCAGAAGATGGAAGCGAGAGGGCAGTGGAGCCAGGAGAGAGGAAGAAACGCTGGACGGTGGTGCTAGGGAGCAGATGAGAAATAGGACAGTAGGAACCAGGTGCTGGAAATGAGGAAAAGAAAAGTGAGGACAGAAAGAGGAGTGTGTGGGGGGGGGGTGTATGTTAAGTAGAAGAACAAAGGAGAAGAGAGAAAAGTGGTGTTCGATTCAAGCGTGCTTGTACAGTGACAATATAAGGGCTCCCGGTCCCTGCCAGGTCCCCATCGATTACAGGTCACTGCAGGCTAAAAGGAGCCGCTGCTCAAACTCCATCTCCCACAATCCATTTAAAGCCTCAGGCATCAACAACACCAACCCCAGGTAGTACAACCAACCTCACCACAGAGGATGTTTCATTATTGAACTCAGCTGCATTCATATTTTGGCCATAATCTGCCATCATTAATTTTTCTTTCCAAATCAATAAAATGCTTCTGTATAGAGATTCACCGATCAGATATTGGGGGTTGGCTTCCAATCACCGGGTTTTCAAAACTTTTTTTCTGCCAATACTAATTTCAACCTATTTCAATTTGTCTTAAGAACTCAAATAAATTGATAACACTTTGAATATTATTTTGTAAGATTCCTCAGCATTAATTATTTATATCTAGCTCTAAGCAGAGGTGACACCTTGTGTCTGTGTGAGAGGAGAAGCTGTAAAATGGCAACAGATTTGGAGTTGGAAACATTCTAAACTGTTTATCATGCAGTATTATCAGTTCGCTTGCGTGTTTTGTGTTCCCCTGAGTATATAGACCTATACCTCTGAGATTTTTTAAATAAACTTTTAATATTTACAAATCTGCAAAGGAAAAAAAAGCACAACACAGGATCCTTAAAAAGTTTTTAATTCAGGTACCTTAAATGAAAGCCTTAAAATTTCTTAAGTTCATTTTAAAAAGAGAGCTGGCCTCTAATATTTGAATCACGGGTCTTATATTTTGTCTTGGCAGGACTACTTAATCTGGCATATTTTGTAAATTTTGTCCTGCAGGACTTTTCTGACATGAAGAAGTTTGAGTTGCACTCAAACATATTTTTTCTTTTTAAAGGTTTTATTGGCTCTAGCTGCCTTTATTTAGTAGTGAGGACTCTTTATATGGGTTGTGCTTAACCCCTGCACCACCACAGCATCCCAAACATCCTTATGTTTGTGTTCTGTGACTCAAAATGTGAAGAGGCAGAGATCCACTGTGTGTTAAAACATAACGTTAATGGTAGTAATATTTACACCCCATTGTGTTTGGAGACTAAAAACATGTCACAGCATCCTAACTACCATTCCATGAGCTACAGGATAAAAGAGTAAACATTCTTGTTTGACAGTAATATAAATTTGGCAACTGTTTTATTGCCAAGCAGGAAATGGCCAAAGAGAAAAGAGGAAAACACAAAGCAAAGGTTCCACAGTCGGCTTTTAAATCCCCTGGACTATTAACCTCCATGAAGGAGGCACCAGGTTTTCCGCTACGCCATGCACTGCCCTGGCAACCATTTTTTAAGAATCTTTCTTTTTGTTATTATACCCTAGGTATCAAAATCGCTCTCTGTTTATTAAACACAACTGGACATGAGAAGTAATTTGAAATATGTTCCCTGTTCCAGACCAGCCCGTCCTCCAGGCACCATTAGCTAACAGACGAGGTGAGGATGCGTGACATTATTTCAGCAGAGGTGAATCACTCTGTCGCCGGGTCCATAGGGGTTAACATTCCTTTCAGCTGGGGAATGGGACGAGGAAAAAGAGAGACATGCTGTTGTTCCAGTACAGCCTGAGGTCAGGGTAGGTGTGTACAGTGAACTGTAATAAAGGATGCTCACTGAAAGGAGTCACGGTCTCTGGACAGTACTTGTGTGGCGTTTGTGTGCAGTTTGCTAGTTCATGTTGCGTTTATGGGTGTGGCGCTGAGAACTCAGCCTAGCCGTTAATGAGCTCCATCCACATGGATATCCATTCCTCTGTGGGACACCCCACAGGTCAAGCTGCTTTTGTTGACATCAGTAATTAATATCTGACACTTCCTCAAGTCTTTGAATTTAATCTTTTAATACAGAAAATGACTGAACACCAAAGAAAAAGGATCTTTGCTTTCAATGAAATATCTTGACAACCATGTTATAATTATGCTGCCTACAGCTTCAATCTCAATCACTTCCTTTTATTTTAATTAAAAATAATGGTGCCATTAGATCAACATATCGTAAATGTTCTGTTTTTATGACTAAATAGAGTCTTATCACCTTCCCGTTAGCCTCAGTTGTACTTTAGGTTCTTATCTTGTCTAGATGAAATGCTAAATAAATGTACATGTGCAAACCCAACTGATTAACCTTGGCATGTTGACATTGCCGTGTGACCACTTTAGCATGCTGAAGCAATTAGCTCAGAGCTCCACTGGGAATTAAAGTCGACTCTCATCCAGACTGATTGTCATGGCTCAACAGTATCAATAGTGTTGTTGTTTTTCTGTTCGTTCATTAGTTCCTCTGTGTGGTGCATTGCAGAAATATGAAAATCCTTTACTAACATGCTGAAAAAAAAAGAAGCAGGATAATGAACACTTTATTTGTGAAACTTGCTGACAGGTTTGAACCTTTGCTACTTGTGATGCGTTTACTCCACATGTCTCAGTGCTAATTAATTGTATTTTCTACTCACCTTTTACAGCATTTCACCAGGTATTATAATAGGATTTAGGGTTTGATTGTTGTTATTCCAGTGTATACTAAACTAAAATTTCCCCAGCTTTCTTATCAGAATAAAATAGACATTCAAGCAACAAACAAATGGAAAAGTACTTTGAGTGTTGTTAACCTTGAAATACCAGCAGATGGCACATAATGTAATCTGAGTAGACTTTAAATATTTGTTTTGCATTCACAGTTACGGTTAGGGTTGGCAATTTGGTGGTTATTGCTCCATTGCTTATTACACCAGAGAAAACCGCAAGTAACACAACGGGCAGGAATGGGCAACTATCATATTGTTTGTCTTTATTTTAGGGGTAAAAAGCAATAATTACAACAGACTGTAAGTGATTATGTTTGGTGGCTATATCTCTACTATTTCTTTATCAGTAAATGCTGAATTCATGTTTTAAAATGTCACTAAATTAGGCACCAGCCCCCACAATGCTGCAAGGCTGTGCGAGAATAGACAATGCATTGATGGGTAGAACTACAGTTTTTCTACTATCCAGTTTTTTCCTCTTAGCAGTTATGAAATATGACCAATTTTGACTCCTGATCAAACCAAAGGTGACTCTAAGTGACCTCTGGCTGACAGAAATTGTTCATCAGAGCCACATAACCTTGTTACTTTAGAGAAGACAGATACAGATGGCAGGTGTTGGTTTCAAAGCGAAAACCAAAAGGTCTGGTGTGAAAAAGATCAAGGCTACTCATGTACACCATTTAAAATTGGGAAAATAAAAAGCATGCCTCTACTACTGTCAATTCATTTTCAATTTTTATTTAAAAATGTTGTTTCGATATAGATTCAACACTTGACCCTGTTTGAGAAAACGTCCTGCTGTAAAGCATCTTCTGCCACCTGCTTTACACCAGGAACACAACGTCACATTAGTGTTCACTTCCTCTTCCACTAATGATGGTATTAGCTGCAGTGGCAGCTCAGGCACATTTCAGCCCTTGCCTGGTCAGTGGTAGAAATATTCTCTTGTTGAAGTGGCAGACCTGCCACTGTGGCTCGTGGTTTGGTCCTTGTTAGGAATTTACTCTCATTTGACCTTTTTCTAACTCCCACCCCTTGCTGTGTTGCATTATTCCATGCAGTAGAAGGAATCTCTGGCAACTTCTCTGGCAATTCTTCAAAAGAACTTTAAACCTCAGTAGTGATGCGACATGGAATGTCTCATGTACATTTTTGAAACGATGAGTTACAACCAAGCTTTACCTTGATATCTGTAACTTTTCCATGGCAAGTGGTCGAGTTGTTCCAAACACATTTGACTTTTCCTGTCCAATTTTGCTTTCTACAGCCACCCACACAGAACTCGTCCTCGTATATGAAGTGACACTAATGGAGCATTCCATAATCTGCTTCATTCATCTCTCAGTAATGGGCTGTGCTATCAATCCAGATTAAGTGTAGGTGGAGGGAGGGGAGAGCTCTCCGAGGGATGTGTCTGTAGTCACCCTTGTCTTAACAATCTCTCATAAGGCGTGCGAGTAATAACCCTTTCAGCAGTATAATCTCTGTCGAGATGAGACGGGGTTTCAGCCAGCCTTGACCCAACTGACACCGTTGCTGATGATGATGTCACTAGCTCAAGTAGATGTCTTGTCTTGAAATGTGGGTATGTGTGTGTTTTCCTGAGATGACTGATCATGAGTAGAGGTCAAAACCGTGATCTCATCTGTCTCTCTCAGCGAGCTGATTGAATCGAATGACCGGAGCGATGCCGGGGAGGGGAACCTCGTGCCCGAGCGCTTCTCATTATTTGGTGGCAAATGCGAAGCATGTGCTCAGGTGATTCTCTTGTTTGTTAGCCAAACATAGTCGGAGGTTTCGGCATCATTCCGGCTTCCCGTATTAATGAGCGTGCTCCGGCGAGGACTGCCAGCGTTGCCAGGCGGCCCGCTCTCAGCGGCTGCTTTTTCATCTTCACAATAATGGAAAATACAAAGACTTTCACTTCCTCTATCTTTTTTTCACATTAATACAGCAGGTGCTTTTTGGCATGACGCTAGGACTCCATACCTTGCTGACACAGACTGTGACAAAAATGAAATTGCATTCATTACAGAGCAACATATCGCACCCATAATGATTACCGCTTCACTTTCCCCTTCATTCCCCTTCATTCCACACATACACGGCTACAGGAAGCACACGCTGATTTTGTCTTATCCTTTCTCATTTTATTTTTCTCGGCAGTAATTGTGAAACAGCTTGTTTTCCTTGCGCGGCCTGTTGTGCCGGTTTGCTTGCTGTGTTTTTCTGGATAAAGGGTCAGTTTAGTTTCCGCTCTGCTGTCTCTTGTTTCTGTTCGCCCGTCTTAATAAGCGAGCTGTTGTGAAGAGGACCAGCGATCCGTGACCTGCGTGCTCACCTTTCAGTTTGAAGTGCTGCGTTTACCCAACTTTTCAGGCCCAACATTGCCTTTTTCTTTTGTAATGCAGTTCTTGTAGGATGTGTCACGTCAAGTTGCTGGCTGTTTTTACGTGTTGTAGGACTGGGTATTGTCTGTGTAAAACAGGAATCATTTTAAAGGAAAGCTTGCAAAATCTCTCTTCTTAAGTAGATTAAAAATAAATTACATGAGTTAAATTATATATATAACGCAGGTCAAAGATCCACATGAATGACTGAATTGCTAACATAAATATGCATGTTTGAATTTTAGTGTTGTAAGCAAAAATATCAGAACCGTATAATAGTTTCTCATACTACTCCCCAAAATTAGGAAGCAACACAGAAAATATTTCTGCAGCGTAAGATCTTCTTGGTCTAAAATAAGTAGGACACTTGATTGTCAACCAAATCTTGATCTTTTTTTACAGCTATAATCACTTTCTCTTTATTCAGACTCCTCCCCCTTCCTTTTCACCTCTCCTAATTGATCATAATCACCTAACATATCCTACACTGATGAAAACCAGGTTGTTGCCTTATCTTTTGTCTTTTCACTCATCATATTTTTCCTTCCTCCCATGAGTCCCAAGAGGCTGAGAGCCGACCTCATTCAAGTCTGTGAGTTTGGTTTTAATCACCATGTGTGCCTTTGCTATTGATGGGAAGGAAAGAATAGACTAAAACTTTGCTCCGTCTTTTATTTAGACTGTCACACAGAGCCTGATGCAGGATGTATTATTCATGCTGACACAAATATACTACAATTTTTGCGTTTAGGGCTCAGCTGTCATCATTTAGGCAGTTTGCAGCAGCTTTGCTTTCCAGTAATATTGGTGAATGTGCTATTGTTATTATTCTGGAAAGTTGATGTTACAGCTCACTATAAAAATTCCAGGCAAATACATATATATAACGATGTGAACAAACAAAGCTTTTCCAAATCTGCTTTTATTCCTCATCTTGAAGCGATTTTGTTTTTTTCCCAGCATTCAATGCTGTGGTAGAACGCGTATAATGAAATGCAGTAATATAGCACTTCTCCGTAGAAGAAAAGTGAAGTTAAGAACGACAACGACTGCATTGTTTCTCGCAGCAGCTGTGATCGGTTAGGGGACAGAGACATTTTGTAATTGCATGTGTGTATGTGCACGTTTCCAATGGCGTCCTTGTGGTGCCAGTGTGACTGCAGGATGGTCGCACCTCACTAATCATGACATCATGGTTTCCGTTGGGCTGTTTCCATCTTTTCTCACCCTGTCCTCTGCCTTTCTTTCCGCTGTCTCACTCATTTGTCTTGAGCAGTGCAAAACTTTCTGTCTTGGTAGGACAACATGTCCTACTGTCCTCAGAATAAACCGGTTTCTGTCTTTGCCATTTTTTTTTTTTTTTGTTTGTTTTTTTGTTTTTTGTTTTGTTTTGTTTTGTTGCTTTGAAATTAGCAGACCTTACCTCTTGGCTTTTTTAAAGAAGAAAGAAAAACACCCTGTAGCTGTGCAGCCTGCTAAGGTCAAAGGTGCAAAAGGAAAACTTAGAAAGCAAATGGTCTAGAAAACTACACAAAGTAAAAGACCTGGTGAAAATAAGGGACTGATGGAGGGATAAGATCCTTTGGAGCTGGGATTGTGGGTTTTAGTACTTGGCAAAGTGCACACACAGAGGCCCACCCACCAGAAAAAAAAAAATAAAATATATATATATATATATATGGCCCCATTCCTTCCAAACTCACCACATGAAGCTTCTGAGGCTTACATATAACCACATTTATTATATACATGCGCAAGTACACAGTTTAACAAGCAAATTATTCTCCTTGCATAATCTTGCCCCAATAAAAAAGACCCTCTAAAAAGCCACAGTAAAAAGCCTCTAAAACCTCCCACACATATTGAAATCAGAAAGTAACTTAATTTTTTGTAAATATCATTAAAGCATACAATTTGCCATTGTCATAACAGTGGGCCATAAGAAGATGACAGTACAGGAGTGTGAGATAAAAATTCCCTGGGTTGTGAGCTTTTTCTGTGGTGTGAAAGACATTTAGCCTGAGGATTGTTCTTTTTTCAGTTGACCAGACACAGCTAACACCGTGGCTGCATCATGATGGAGGTGGTGGAAGAATTTCAGGAAGGATTCAGAAAAAAATAGACTATTGACTTGTATTCTTACTGCTGCATTGTAGTTTTTCTGAAATATACCATCAACATACCAATCGCATGGCAGCATCTCACATCTGTTCATCTAGACAGAGGGCCTGTTTGAAGCCTCAGCTGAACATCATACAGGGAAAGACATGAGATTTACATGACTGACTATGGCACTGTTGTTGTTGCCAGCTCAGACCAGCCAGGCTCTTGGGTTTACAGAGAATGGTCCAACATTAGGGAAGATATTAATTCAGGGACACTTGTATGGATCAGAACGCATTGTTGTGAAACAGGAATGGGCAAACTGGTTCAAGACGATAGAAAGGCAACAGAAGCCATAGTCGTTACAACCAAGCTATGCAGAATCTTCTCTCTCTAAAGTGGCTGGTGAGTTTTTCAAGTTTGAAATAGATCTGTCTGCCGAGTGATGGATCAACCCTGCTATTTGTGAATTCATACCCACCACCAGGGCGTTACGTACATTAGATCCAAATCTTTGTTCAAAATCTGTCATATTTCATAAGAGTTCAAATGAAGATAAGAACCAAATATTTCTGAATAGCTTTTATATGACTGTAGCTGTTTTTCTACTCGCCATATAATTGCGCAATTTGACATTTCAAGAAGAAATTTGCTTAATGTAAACATGCAGATTTAAAAACTCTTCTTTTGATACAAAGTTTTGGTGATAGGATGAGGGGTTTTTGGCCATATCAAAATTGCTTAACTTAAAAAAAAACTGCAAGGAAAATATTTTTGCAATAGATGAGCCACATAATCAAAGACTGGATGTTGCCACTGGTGCAAACCACAAAGAAGACAACAGGAAGTAGCTGCAGGGTCATGGAAAGTAATGTGTTTTAATGACTTATTGCATGAACAATCATATTCACATTGGATTTTACTGTATATAATAGGTTGTTTTATATGTTTTGTGCCCATTTGTAATAAAAACCCAGTGAATGTCCATTACTGGACATTCATTGAACCATCCATCCATTCATTGTTTTCCACTTATCCAAGATCTGGTCACAGGGGACCAGATCCAGGAGGCAACCCCAGTTATTCCTTTCCCTTGAAACAGCTTCAGCTTATTCTGGGGAATCACAAGGTTTCAAGGGCAGCTGGTATAAATAGTCCTTTCATCGAGTTCAGGGTTTTTCCCTGGCATCTGTTCTCTGTGTAATGTGCCCATAAAACCTCCAAAGGGATCCTGATCAGATGCCCCAACTAGATCCTCACCCTATCTCTAAGCCTCAGTTCAGCCACCTTTGGGACAAAACTCAATTCTTACTCTTGTATGTAAGATCTCGTTCTTTCAATCACAATCCATGTCTAGTTGAGGATGGGAATGCAGAGGGGCCGGTAAAATCAACCACACAACAGACCGGAAGAGTGTCGACATTACTGCAGACGAAGGCCCAATCTGATCCGTCTGACCAGCTCCCGTTTCATCCTGCAGTCACTCGTGAACAAGACACCTAGATACCCACAAAGCAAAACAAACAATAGGCACATGAGTTTAAAATGGTTTGTTTGTGGGAACCAAATGGAGGTAATAAAAACCAATACAGCGACGTGGGCATTGTATAAAAGACGGAAATTGGAGAAGGCCTAACTGACCCAGAAACATTCAAGTTAAAACTACAATAACTTTGTGTTGCTTCTGTAATCTACAAACTCAAGCTTAAAAATGCAAACAAAGTCATTACAATGTCTTAAGACGAGCACCACACCCCCGTTTCCAAGGAGATGGTAATACTGAATAAAACGGTTTCATCTGAGAAAGGCTTAATTGTGTCAAAAAATAGAGACTGCCTAATCCTTCTACTTATTTTATTTTTAGAAGAAAAGCTGTCCTAAAGAATATGTTGCATTCTTTCCCTCAAGCAATCATTAATTCATGCTGGTTGCTTTCCCTCATTCTACCCTTTAGCCCCACGCCATCATCCATTTATTCATCCAGATCTCATTAGGACCTAATGAAAGATCAAATTGGTGCTGTCGCCACCTCTATAATTGCGGTGACTAGAAATATATACCGCTGATTGGTTGATTGGCAGAAGATGCTTCTAAGTCCTGGTCATAAACCTCACACAACTTTCTTCTGCTCATTAATTCCTTCTGCCTGTCATAACCCCCACTTTTGTCCGCTATTCTCCTTTCCCATCTAAATAAATACATATGTGCAGAAGGAAAGAGAGCGGGAGGGAGACAAAGACTGTAATCAAGGATGAAGAGGAGGTAAACTAAAACAAGCAGGATGACAGATTGCCAGCACAAAAAGCAAAGAATAAGCAGGGGCAGAAGGGGAATTGTAAAGAGAAATTTGTCCAGGAAGAGAGGTTGATATAAACAAAACTGCATTTCCTTATTTTTGGAATTCTCTTCCGATCTATCCCCCAGGAACGCTGGTGGGTTTGCCCGAGCTTTCAGGCTGTATACATTGAACATTAATAGAAAGGATGGAACTGTTCATTGCTTCTGGTAAAGTGGTCTCATGCATGCAGGAGTTGCACTTATAGCCAACCATTATCTACAGTGTGGCTCAGTACATAAAAAGCTGCGGAAAACTATCCCAGTGGACCTCTGGGTACAATCGAGAGTGTAAACAAAAGTCAATATCTCCACAAAATATTTTTCTTCAAGAACGTAGCATATGCCGTTGGATGATACTTGCTAGAATATTCTTTATGAATTGACTTAATAAAGATTTTATCCTCTCAGAAAGGCTGTTAAAGGTTGGTAAGCAGCATTCTGCACTCATAAAAAGCCCTACTTTTGGTTTTAGTGTGTGTTTTACAGACCAGACTCGGCTTTGTTGTGGCTGTGGTACCATTCGCTGCCTGATACAATAAAGCCCTTAAAGATTGTATGAGGCAGAGTTGGAAACTCGATCAGTTCATTTAGTTACATAAGTAGAATGATTGAAGCATGATGGCAGGAGGTAAAAAGGGTAAGCTGGCTGTGGCTTGCGTACGAGTGTGTGTGTTACTGCCTGGCGCTTTAACGAGATTAACAGTCATGGGAATGCTCTGCGTGAGCTTGGCGCTGTGGGATAACTGGTTTGGAGCGCTCTTTGTTCCCATGATTCTTGCATTATGGCTGGATTGATGAAAGCTGTCAAATTTGTGTGGTCACATCAGAGCCCCACCGTAAGGATCCACCTACCGGAGCTTTGGAGCCTGTTGGAGAGAACAGTTTTATTATTTTTTTTAAAATCAACATGGAGTTAATAATTTGTTTTCCCTTCAGTTTCTTATTAGTGACAAGCAAGAGTGGTGCCAAAAAGATTCCAAATGGTGATTTTCTGGTAGTCTGATGGTCAAACTGAGTCCCCTGGGTCCCAAGCCAGTATTTGTTATATTTGCAATATTTGTTAGGCTTTCAGGTAGTAACATACAGTATAGGGGAAAAGGTCTTGTTCCACTGGCAGATTATTTCACTTATAACTAATACTTTTTCATCAATATTAAGGAATTGACTTAAAACAAGCTCCCATTTCTTGCTGAAAAGTTACTTGTAAGTTAGTTTTCTAAGTTTATTTGTGCAGCACATTTCAGCAACACAGCAGTTCAAAGTGCTTTACATCATGAAAACACAAAAACAAAAAATCACAGAAACATCACACAGCCACTAGTTGAGAATTCAGTAACAAACATTAGATTTTGTCAAATCAAAATCATCAATTCACATCAGATATGTTGGTTAATGTTCCAGTGATTATGGGTCCAAATCTGCCCTATACCTTAATTTAAAGGAACTCAGTGTTTCTCCATGTTTGGTTCTGGTTCTGGATGCAGAGCAGACTAGAACCAGAAGACCTGAGAGGTCTGGAAGGGCGATACAACAACAGCAGATCCTTATTTCAGTTTGTTCAAGATATTTACACTAAACACTATCAAAAATACTTGGTAAGGTTTTGTATTTTTGAAGTAAAAAATCAACCAACAATACTGGGAAATCTGCTCTACTCATTTCAGTATTATTCACTGTGTCTGTTCTGTTCTGGCAGCAAAACATCAAGAAATAGAGTCAAACAAAATTTGACAGTCACTTTCAACTCATTTCTCAAGCAGGACTCAGTCAGAGATGATGCCAGGGGAAAGTGCTTCCTCACTTTCTGTTCCGAAACAGAGATGTGAGGTTATGTGAAGAACTGACAGGTAGGGCATCATTTTGAGATGCTTTGAGATGTTGAGCTCTTTGCCTCTTTGTGAGTTGTACTGGTTGGTCATCTGAAACTGACCAGTGCTTCACTGGTTAAAGCATTGGTGTGTTATCTAGTAATGAATTTGTTGATTTTAGTTCTTTTTCTTTTTTTGGGTTCTACCGTTCTCTTTTTGTCCTATTTGAACGTTTTTATGCATAAATGAACATCAGTGAAGGTGACGCTTACAGCTTTATTTGCCTTGCTGACATGAATATGCAACAGTCGTTCTCTGAATATTTTAAACCTCTTTTTTTTTTTTTGCTCCAGCTATTTCTGCTACCAAGAATTTAGTTTCTTTGAAAATCAAAAATAATACATTTTCACTTACATTGTTACAGACTGAAAAAGGGGACATTTTGATGTGCAGTATCTTTTGTGGGAAGTTTGCAGTCTAGGCATATGATGCATTTATGTATGAGCGAGTTTTTTACACATCTAAATCTTTTCAGAAATGAGTATTTCTTTTAATTCTGTGTCAACCATTTATCCAGTTTAGCTACCGTGAAGCTTTGCGCCATGACTACACTACATATCTGCATCTCACCTGGTTTTAGTTACAGATTGGACCAGAGTCTGATTACAGCTCTTCTTACACTCATCACATTAATGGACTGTAACTCTATCACACACTTGTACATGTTAGTAATGAATTGACACAAGTTACAGGCCATGTAAGACCGAGGAATAGTTATGTATCTACAAATGAGTCAAATAAATGTACAAACGAATATAAGTACCTACATATTTATTGCTCTGTTACACTTATATGCACTCACTCTTAATTAGAGTAGGGCTTGTTCTGGAGATACAGCGCTACCTCTGGAGGTTTCCCACGTTTTGTTACAACACGAAATTTCAATGTGTTGTATTGGGATTTAATATGCATAATTGTGAAGTGAAAAGAAAATTATTTGTGACTTTCAAAAAAATAAAATCTTGGGAAGCCAACTCTGTTAATTAGTTAACAGAGTCCTGCTGTGTGTTAATTATTATAATGAGCAAAACAATATGCTGTGGAGACCTCAGAGTTTGCAAAGAGAACATTAGTGAACAAACAACTTCATGAAGACCAACACACACAGCAGGCAGGTCAGGGAAAGGTTAGTGAGAAGTTTTAAGAGGGTTTGGGCTATAAAACAATGCGTCTCTTGAATCCATCGTAAAAACAATGGAAGGAGTATGTTACAACTTAGCCTGGCCATTGCCTTCCTACTCAATTTCACTCAGTTGTCATTTATCATGTTGAATGTCAACCTGACCAATCAGCAAACAGAAGGAGAAGTTCTGAAAGATGACATGGATTTTCTGCACTGTTTTAGAAATGTAATCTGCCTGTGGCTACAGTTTGTCGACGTCAGCGGAGGAAACAAAGTTATTCAGTCCGTGTTGGCCATCCTTCAAAATATTGAACAATAAAAGAGGAATGTTTGAGACATTTTATTTCTGGCAACAATGTCGTAGCCCTACTCCCTGCTGTGGTGTTTACAGCGCACCCAATTTCTGGTAAGCTTCTTCAACTTGGCGCATTACCTGCGTCACAACCAAACATTAGCGGTTGGGTAAATTCAGATTTAATCGTTTAAAATGTCGACAGAGTCCACGCCTCCAGCAAGTCATCGTTTCTTAATAGCCAGGTGTCCAGACCATAATGCCGTTCCTAATTGGACGGGGGACACAAATGTTAACTTTCCCATTATAGAAAAATATGTTCCTGTGTGGGCCAAAAGATTTAGAAATATCTACACGATGCCAGGAGTTACGACTTGGGCTTGTTGAACCATGTTGTGTTCATGCTCAGAGGGAAGAGCTGATTTTCTACAGAATCTCTTTTTTTATGGTGGTTTCCGTCTTTGTGTGTTTTTGGGAAAGAAATGGCGTAAGAGGGTGCGTGGTTGGATTGCAGTGTGAAAGGAAGCCATGGGGAGAGTGAGACTGTGTGTGTTTTTATGTGCGGATTGGCAGTTCGTTTTATCCACCGCAAACCTCAAACCCCTTCTTTTCCTTTCTTTTTTTCTTTTTTCTATTTTGTTGATTTGGTCTTTCCTTCTAAGTAGATCTGGCTTTTTCTGCCAAAACTTTTGCCATCTTCTTTTGCAATCTTTGTCACCCTCTTCTTTGAGTCAAATATTTCAGAATTATAAACAATATCTGTTGATTTAATCAATTTCTTATATTTTCGGTGTCATTTGGCTGGCTCAGATATTCTACATCATCAAAAGTAGACTTTTTTTTTTTTTTTTTTTTTTACCTCACTACTGCTGCTACTCCAGCTATCTCTTCTACCGGGACACCTCTGTACAGATGCCACCAGGGGAGTGTGTTATTGTCTCCCACCGTATGGCTGTTTTAAATGGCAATTTGAAGCACCGCTGGCTCTATAATTAGCTGTGAGCTCCCACAGGAGAGGGGGGAAAAAAGTGGTTTATCGTTTCTCCTTTATAATTACAGATCCGAACAGGGCGACAGAGGCACACATAATCAGACACAAGTGCAGACAGATGCAAAGACATTGGGAAGAGATTCCTGTAGCAGCGCCTACATGCACATCTAGAGTTATCAACCACCTGCATGAAAACCCTAAAGCTTTTTTTAAGCAGAACTTCTTTCTGTCTGTTTGCTATAGGAAGTGACATTTGCTTTTCCTGATTTCTGGATCTCCTTTTGACATCCTTTGAAAAAGTAGCAGTGTCAAAGTTTGGATTATAGATGTAACATTTCCCTTTTTCAAGGATTCAGTGATTTTTTTTTTATTGTCATACCACCTAGCTAGCTCTTGAATTCAGGTCCCAGATCAAGAAATCCACCACAAAGAAAAATAAATAAACAAATAAACAATAAAGTAATTCAAGTGATAAATATAAAGTAATGTGTCTGTGTAAATAATCTAGGGGAGGAAGCTGCATTTGGTGCTGACCGAGTTCAGGAGACTGAAGGGAAGAAACTGTTCCTCAGCCTGGTGGTCTGACTCTGGATGCTCCTCAGCCTCCTTTTTGTTATTGAAGTTGTAGTTTTGTGGTAATAACTTTTAAATATTTAATCTGTAATATTCTTGTTGCTTATCACAAATGATTTACAGTCTGTTTTTAGATTTCTAGATTATAAATCTTAATCTGCACCTGGAATTAGAGCAGAACCTTCATATTTTGATTCTCACCCCTAAAACACATCTATGTGACTCGTATGGCAGCAATGTCTGTCCATATGTCTATGTCCAGAGGATCCATGGTAGCAGGCTGCTGTGATTCGATACAAGCAGAGGTTTCTGACATCATTTATATGATACATTTCTTATCATGAGAATTTTGATGTATTATTATGATAAATTCTAATTTATGATGTTTGAACAAAACCATAGACTGTCTGCTACTGTGAGCAACTTAGTGATATAATCACACTTCTTTATGTGACTGATGTCCTAAAGGAGCAAATGAGTATCAACAGCAGTGTTTGTGTTTGTGGGGCTGTGGTTGCTGTGCCATGCAGTCACAGTCATGGGGTTACCTAAAAATTAAGTAATAAATAGCTCTAATTATCACTTGTGCCATTATCTCGATAGTACCACATAATATTGTGACGAAACCTTAAACCCTTAGATCCAAGACCTTGAGGTTTGGTAGCTTCCTGCTCTGTTAGGAGCTTCCAATCAGACTCACAGTTGTTGCTGTGGAGTCAGTCAAAAACAAAATAAATTTCTTGGTTGTTTTAATGCTTGCAGTCCTAAATAGTCTGGCTTGTTATCTGTAGGATTAACGCTGCAGGGAAATAACAGAGGTGTGGTTGCTTCTTGCTGAATAGCTCTAAGACATGCTAAGCTCCATTACCCAATCTTTGTCTCCAAGCAAACCACATTTCACTCATCTTCAGTCAGTCAACTTGGGCAGCTGGCATCTTTTATGTCATAAAGACTGGAAATAAATGGCCGTTAGTGCATTGAGCCAAAAGTTTAACTACTTTTTGTAGGCAATGACAAAACATGTCATCGCTTTTAAACTAAATGAAATCAGATGAGACCACTCGGCTAAAAGATGGAGACTTACATACTATAAGTATATAAGTCTTATATGCTGTAAGTATATAAGACTTCTACTTTATTTAGTAGAAGTCTTATATACTTTGTTTAGCAAGTGATAGTCGAGACGCCGTCATTCACAGCATCCTATAATTTTCTTAAGCAACGGTTTTGGAAAGGCTGCTGCATGATGACAAGGACAACACAAGCTAAAGGGTGAATTCACTTCAAGACAAGTGTGACATCGAGAGCGACAACGGAAACATGTGTGAGGCTGTTCAACTCAGACACACCAGGAGGCAAAATTAGTGGTTTTGGTGTCCTGAAGGAAAATGAAGTTAGCAGTCAATAACCTTTCCTGGTGTATTTATATTTTAAGGCTGCCATGTTAAAGGCACTGTTCTGAAAACCTCTTTATGGTATGGGTTTTGTGTAGGTTACCAGTATGTATTTCATTAAAAGTTAAATATTTTTGTGTAGATATCTCATTACAACCTGGACACTGGTGGTTTATAGAGCGGTGTAGCCTTGAATTTAGTGAGTGTGTCTTATATTCAGGTGTGCTCAATAGTCTGGAAATTACGGTATTTGGTGCCTGAAATATGTTCCAGGATTCTCTAGGGAGCCATAGAGATTCTTTTCAGCAGAAATAGATTTGTGTGCTGTAAAAACAATGAAAATTAATCTTTTTTATTAGTAGGCTGTTACCTTTTGGTCAGTTTTCTATATTCTTTATTTTATGTTTGTGTCTTTGTAAAGCACTTTGTGATGTTAATGTGTGTGAAAGGTGCTATTTAAGTAAATTTTACTTCCAGGAGCTCACAAGTGACTGATGTTTTTTTGTCCAAAGAGGAAAGACGTAGCAGATATAATGACCGGTGTGTTACTCGCAGTCTTGCCAATCTCTGGTTATTTCCAAGGAAAGCTGAAACAGGTTTTGTGAAAACTCTGTAATGCCGAGTGAAAAGGGGCTTAGGAGGAAATGGGGGGGAAAAAAAGAAGAAAAAACTGGAATGAGTCTGTTTCCATTCTTCATCCCAGAATGGAAACAGCACAGTTGTTGCATTCTTGTTACCTTACCCAGGTCTAATTAATAATTCAACCCACCTCTCTCCTCCTGATTGCCTTTCCTTTATGTACCATCACCTCCCAAACAAACCAGAGTAAACAAATAAAGAAATATCATTTCAGCGCAAGCAGTTCTCAGTACCGACTGACTTGTTCTCCAAACGCTGTCTGCGTACATAATAGCTATAAAAAAGCAAAACAAAACAAAAAACGCTGTTTCTGACGGAGACAGGGAGGGTGGTATCACCGACTCAAACGTCGCATTTGTGTTTGCGTGTTTTGCCGTGATAAGCTCATGGCCTTTGAAGTAAGGCTGTCCAAGATATGTCACTCTCATCTCTTCCCCTCTGTCTCTCTCTCCTCCTCGCTGCGCATCCAAGAATTAATTTGCGGTGGCAACAGGCCAGGGGAGGAGAGAAAAGAGACAGGGAAAAAAAAAAGACACATTCATCATTTGTTCAGTAAATGCTCGCCCTGTGACCGCGCCGTGACATTGTTTTCTTTATTTGGTTCATTCGGGCCAGCAGCTGATAATTTATACGAGCTACCTCTTTAATAATGAGCCTTTGCCTTTCCAAGGTGGGGAGGGCTGTTGTCTGTACACACACACGCACACACACAGAGACATTGCGTCAACACTGAGGTCTTGACCGCTCTCTGTCAAACTCAGCATATATACACGCACTCATGGCATTGATGGAGTATTCCCGCCTCCTCCTGCTGCTTGTTTGTTGTGTGTGTGGTTCGGGTTTCATCCTTGAAATTCCTTTCGTTTTTACCCACACTCCTCTGTTTACCTTGAACGTAGCACCGGGTTGCTCCTCGAGGCCCTGCACCTCTCTGCTCTTGACAAATTGATCTAGTTTAGTACCAGTAGCATCGCTGCTCTCAGCCGGACCCAACACACACACACGGATTCACAAACGCCCTCGCACCTACACACGCGCCACTGGGCCGCACAATGCGCGAGCGCGTTCTGCTTGGCTGCTCATGTGTGTCAGCTGAGCTGGAACATCAAGGGGTTGTGGGGAGAGGTGGGGGTGGACGGTTCGAAGGGAAAGAGAGTCGGACAGGTTGAAGAGAGAGAGTGGGATGGGACCTGGACAGATGGATGTAGAGCAGTGAAGGGAAACAAAAGAGAAATGCGATTGTTTCCCAAAGCTCCGAGGAGGGTCGCGGCAGAACCAAATCAGATACGGCGATGGGAGTGAAACAACGTGTCGATGCAAATACAGGAGCTGCAAACACTCATCACATACAGATTTGTCCTCACTTGTCCTCATCTCTGCAGCCGTCCAGATAAAAATGGTGGGAAGCATAAAGACAATCACTCGCAAGAAAGCAGTTAAACTTTGGTGTAAGAGCGCATCATTCTTTCCTGAATAGACTCTCTCTGCTTTTCCCCCCAACATGTAGAGTCACAAGAAAACTACTCGCTTTTGCAGAGGATCTATTTACCATAAATACAAGCAAAGTTTTGGTTGAGTATAAAGAACAGCTGGGTTGACTTTTTGACGTAGTAAGAAATGATGCCTGTTCCCGGGTGACCTTATTCTTCAGGTTGCTTTTCGAAAACAGCAAAAGGTATTCTATTCTTCCAAACAGAAGTATATACTACCTTTGATTGCTCTAATACTCTGAAGTGAAATCTACCAATTTGAAAATCGTTGCCCTTTTGGCCATGTCTTTTTTCCGTTAGCTTTTAGCCTGGTGAGCTGCTAGTGCAAGTTGACCTACAACACAGCTTTTTTGATATCACAATTCTAAACCTAGATACAACATGACATATTTGCTATGTGTAGCAAATGTTTTATTGTGTCGTTTTTTCACAGCCCTGTCATCCTAAGAATACTAACCAAAGCAAATCTTAAAAACAACAAAAGATGATCACCACGTTGCTGGATCAGTAAACAACCCCACAACTTCCAAAGCAAGTATTAAGCTACATAGTTTCTAAATTCCTGTATTAGCAGGATGTGCTGCATTGATAATGCTAGCTTGTACATAGACAGGAGGACTGAATGGAAATTCAGTTCTGGCTGTGATATTAATTCCACTACTTATTGAAGCTATCATAAAATAACACAAGATTGCAGACAGGTGACTCATGTCAACCGGTGCCTTTACGACACTTTGCTGAAGTACGATAAAATAGAATTGGTATTAGACTTTTGTCAGTAATAACTTTAACATTTCTGGAAATGTTTTTGGCTTTGCTCTTGTGCAGCGAACATTTGTCTGCCTCAAAGCCTCAGCCATATTTTTCAAATAACTTCACAATTTATGACATCTAAAATTAAAAGTCCTCAGTTCAATTTTTATGCCTTCTTAGTGACAGATTAACAAGCACTAAAATTCAGAGGAAGAACATTCTGATCGTGGTCAAAGTTCTTTTAGGCCCAAAAAAGAATAAACAGATGTAGCTCATGTTTTCTTTGACACCATTTAGAAAAAGTCTTGAAAAATAACATTGAAAATTACAGAGTTGTGTTTTCTCATATTGAGTGCAGAATTCTTTCTAAAAAAATCTTCCATTGCCAAAATCAGGCAGTTAAAGATTCATGAGTAAAAGTCTTTTCTTGCTAATAACCAATTTTACATTTGTAAAACAGGTGGCATTACAGGGAGATTGTCGTCTTTTGCTAAAATATCCATGTCGTGTTGAAAGGGTCTCACTGATTTCAGGTGAATGAAGTTTGCTCAGTTGTCATGGGGATGGATGATTGTTAACAGGCTTCTCTGAGAAGTTTCATTTCAGTTTTTGTTGTTAGAGCAGCCTGTCAGTGGTAACCAGCAGAGATTAGCCAAGTTAGTCTAGTTTTCTAGTTAGTTTTATGTGAATATTTAAAGAAATCAGTTTTTAATTAATGTTCTGTAAAGTTATGAGTAAAAGCTCCTTACTTAATCCATATTCCCCTCATTGATGTGTTAGAAAATGCTTTTACCAACCCTGCCAGCTTAGTGTCACATATCTACCGACCACAAATACAGATTATTTCACTGTTTACTTAACCTTCTTCAAAGCAGCTCTGAAACCCTGGCAATAATCGACAACATGAGGACAACATTTCTCATGAATATCACCTGCAATAAAATTCCTCTTTCCTTTTTTCACTTCTGTGTTAATGGAAATCGAAAGGCACTACACTTTGTCAAGAATTTAGCACTTGAACTTGTGCGACTCGTCCGTTGTGGGTGAAAGATTTGAAAACTGTTAGCAAGGTGATGCAAAATGCAACATTTTACTTCAACATCTAGTACACAGATCTATGAGAATGCACCAAATTTCTGCACAGAAGCAAAAATAATAATAGTCTGTATCTTGTGTCCATCAATCACGAGAGCCTTTGTCTCAACCTGTGCCTACACAAACACAAGCCACTGTACTGTGTGTGTGTGTGTGTGTGTGTGTAGGTGTGTGTGTGTGTGTGTGTGTGTGTGTGTGTCATTAGCTTCACATTGGCCACTCCTAGCAGAATCTGCCTCGGGGAGGAATGGAGAGCCACTGCTTTAGCGCACAGTCAGACCTAGTTATGTCAGAAGCATTCTCAGGGGTAGCAAGGCGAGCCACGGTGGGACCGAAGAGAGAGAATGGCAATAAAACCGCTAAAAAACCCACTTCAACATGTAATTTAATGCGGACCTAAATCACAAATGTCTGGGGTGATTCCAGCCGATTCCGATGGAAATCAGCTCATTTTGAGATTATCAGCAAAAGAGATGTCATTTTCTTTAACACCTACTGAGGGATCTGCATCACTTCGCTTTGTAATGGTTTGACTTAATGTCAAATTAAAGTCCCTTTTATGGACAATTTCTTGGTTCTTTTCTAAGAAATAAAACTTCATTTTATGCTAAATTCCGTACAGGTAATTTTTTTCCCAGTGTTTGCCCAGAGGAGAAATATTGTGAAATTACAGTTAAAATAAAAGCAAAAGGTAAGTGACGAAAGGCATAAAAGAGATGGAAAGCAAAGGAACAAAAGCAGCAAAGAGAATTCTGAATGAGCCTGCCGACTGCTCCGAGTACTTGTTAGAGTCTGGTTATCGGAGGAGGAGGCAGGAAAAGGAAACTGTGTGTATGCGTGTTCTGCAAGGAGACCTGCAGGAGCTGTGCAAAGGAGCAGCTCAAGTCCGTCAAGTTTGTAAAAGATTAAAGGGGCATTACACTCCCGGGTGCTCGTGTGGTGGTGCCACACCAGTCAAAAAAAAACGTCAGAAAGACTTCTGTTCCCCGACTCTGTGTCTGACAAGAGCTGTTCAGGTACAGCTCTGTTCGAAGTGTGTGAGTAGGGGTGTGTGTGTGTGTGTGTGTGTGTGTGTGTGTGTGTGTGTGTGTGCGCGTGTGTGTGTGTGAGTAGGGGTGTGTGTGTGTGGTTTTCTCTGCTTGAATATTTAAAACCAAATTAACGCCTTTTGCAAGTATCTTTGAGTTATGAAATTTTATTTGTTGTGAAACGTACACCCCGTCCGGGATCAATGCAACGCCAATTCAACGTTCCCCAAAGGTCTGTGTGTTCAAAAACAAATCCTAACATTACTAAAGGAGCTGAGAAAGCATGTCAGAGGCCAAGAAGACAAACACATTTCAAGCTATTGTCAAGTGTTAACCTCTGAGAATTGTTTTAATGACGGTATCTAATTGCATTTTCTTCTTTAGCCACTCCTGTCAACTTCTAAGCGGAAGGGGAATTTAAAGAAAAGAACACAGTACAATGCCGCTCAAAACAAGTGTCACAAGAACTGTTAACATGTCACTGCATTATTCAGCTATTGTTTGAATCTTTTTCTTTTCCTTTCACAATACATTCCTTTATGTGAGTAGGAGTATTTCATTCGTCAAGGTAATGGTTTCTGGACAGACAGCAATACAGCTAAATGACTGGAAAAAAGCGTTAACACCTTAGAGGTTAGTTATTTGGTTGGGTGATTGATTGATAAAAGCAAGGTTCATAAGACGTTGAACCTTTCCTATTTTGCTTTGTTTTGCATTATTTTCTGGTAATTTAGCTGCTTTGCATCTGTCCAAACGTAGTTAGATGGATTCAACTGAGGAAAAACGTTGAAATACCTGTGTCCAGTTTGGACAGCTGGAATGAGGTGTTTGTGTTTGTCTCCAAAATATTAGCGTGTGGGCTACAGCCAGACTGTTCAATCTTGGCCTCATCTATGAGGAAACCCCAGAGGTCATCAGGTCTGCTTAGAGCTAACTTTACAAATCTACACTGTGCTGCTCTATTGGGAGAAAAGATGCTTTTTCCAGGCAGCTAGTTTGTGTACTAGACCAAATATTATGAGATCTAGTGATTAAAAACCCCAGGATATTTTTCATCAAAGTACTATTTAGTTAATACCATGTGACTTACTAGCAAAGGTGCAATATGTTATTATGAGCTTTGGGTTTGAAGGTGTTAGTTTAAAATGCACAGGTTGTGTCTATTCCTTAACTTCCTTAAACTAAAAGGTTATTTCACAAATTTTAAATGTGTATTTGATCATCTGTAGCTCACAGTCTGAAGAAAATTATTCTTCAGACTGCTTTAAAACATCAAACAGAGATGTTTTAAAGCAGTTTGTAAAAACGTCAAGAATTTTTGGCTTTCCCTCAAAATTTTGCTAAAATGTTTCTTTTGAACTCAACAGTGTATCGTTACACCCCCATCGGCAACACCCCATACCGCCTTAGCCTTCTCAGAGAATCTTATTCCCTTTATGGTTTTTGTGAATATTTGAAGCGAACATGCATGTGAAAGTTCAAATTGCACAGTGATGGATGGAGAATTGTTGCATTATTGTCTTGTAACCCTTTACCAGTCTGAAGTCAAGCATATTGTCCCTCTGGACTGGGTCCTGATGTCTACCTCTAACCCTCACTGCCTAAACATTTAGCTATGGAAAGATCATAAGTGTTGCTGATTAGTTATTCGGGACATCCAAATTCAAACTTTAAAGTTTCTGTTTTGATCGTTAGGACCAGTTGATTATTTTTATAGTTGTCCTGAGAAGTGAACTGTGAAAAAAGGCCTACTTCTATTTACAAGCATTTATTGCAAATGCACCAAAAGCCAACACCAGATTCACACAAGCACCACAGAAAATACAATTAACTTCTGAGAATAATAGAAGTTTGATCCAATTACAATTTGACCTCTGCTAATAACAATTATTATTTCACCACTAAGGTGTCGTTGCTCTTGGATACTTCTAGAAATATTACTTTAAAGTGCTCAGTTTGGACTGTCTGAGTTCACTCTACAAAACCTTGGCACTGTTCTTCTCACCTGAGCCAACTATTGTTAGCTCTTAGCAAAACAGCTTTATAGAGGCGTGCTGTCACTGACCAGCTGTCTGGCTGTCACTCCATATGCGGGTTTGCGTGTGTGTGTGTCACTGGGGGCCAGCTTCCTGTTGTGAGAGCAGCGGTGCGACAAAAGAATGATGATTAATTTCACTCCTAGTAACCTGTCGCGCTGATGTGGCTCGGCCAAGCCGCACGTGTGTGTGTGTGTGTGTGTGTTTGAAAAATGTAGACTGTGTAGTCAGCAGGTGTGCTCTGATACCTTGGATGCCCTCCAGTCAGGGTCAGACAGACACATAAGCAGGGACTGTGCCATATATATCCTGCATATACCCCACCTACCTCCTCCTTCCCTCTGCCCCTTTTTCTCTGTCTGATGGTATTAAACTGAAATCCTTTTTCTAAGCCAAACCCTGCTTTCAGATGTGTTACCTCTCTACGGTTCTGTGTGCATGTGAACGAGTAATCGTCTCAGCAAAGGACACGGAAATCAATTTCATTAAGGATCACGAATACAATAAGGAGCAGTTAGCACACACTCATACACACACGCTATATCTACCGTGGATTTCATGAAGAAGATGCCTCCCTCTCTTCCCTTTCAGCCCTCCGTCACAAAACAATGACTTGAACATTTAGGGCATGTCTTTATTACTTGTCCTCAGGTGACTTTTGTTCCATTGATCTCAATAGAAAACGCTCAAAACTGTTACAAGCTTCCATCCCCTTTTCCATGTTTTTCTGACTTGTCCTTCGCATCTATCCTCTTCCTACTTTTTTTTTTTCCAGTCATGTAATTAACTACATGTTGAACAGCTGAGGCTGGACGGGACACTGCTGTGTCTGGACAATCACACACACACACACAAACTCCAGAGGGATGAGGTGGACGTCTGTGGAGGAGGCAGAGGGGGTAAGGGAAGGTCTAGAAGTCAGGGCAGAAAAGAAAAACCTTGGAATGGAAAGACGAGCTTTGAAGTGAAGCAATTAAGGAGATCTTTAGAAAAGATGCTTTGTGGAAAATGACAGAGAGAACAAAGTTTGGAAAAGGGCTAGTAAACATAGAAATAAAACCTTGGATAGGAAAACTAAAAAAAAGCATCTTTGTGCCATAAAAACACACAGCAATTACAGGAGAAAAGTTAATTAAGCAACTAGTTGGTTGTTTTTAAAAAAAAAAAAAAGTCTATGTGGTTCTGACAAAGGGGTGCAATTAATGGAGTGTGATTGTTTTCTGCCGGACTACCTGACCTAAAATTGTGACCGGTGTTTGAACCCAGACTGTTTTTAATTTTCTCCCTTTTATTGCCTTGTCCTCCACTGCACACACAATTCTAATACCCCTCCTGCCTCTACCTCTCCTTACTGTCCCCACAACTGTCCGAAAGGTCCTCAGTACATGAGGGCGGCTCTATTTCTGTTGGCATAATACATTATTCTCTTTAATGAACCAGCTTTACATTGGCTGGTTTTTTTAATCACCATTGGGCAGTGTCAGGAGACAAGTTCTTATTAATACCTGCCAGTCGTATAAATTGGGCTGATGGAAAAGGTCTCATCGAGGTGATATTCCAATGACACCACTCATCTGTTTCTTAAATCTGACCAAACAGCAGCTGGGCATTTTTCCTTTGGAGGTGGATGCAGCCGCTTTAATTGAACTCCAGTGTGTTTGCCTGAGCAGTCTGGTCCGTTTGGGGAGGCGTAAACTCTGCCCCACCTACAAACCTGCGACTCAGTATGATTGAAGTGAACTCTGGTGAAGTTCGAATGCATATGTTAACACCAAGCAGACCAGAGACTTCAGCAAAAACTGGCTTTTCAGACACACTTCCTGAAACGTCTGTCCTGTATAGCAGAATGAGCTCTTAAGGAGTGTCCTCGCAAGAATAATGAGTGTTTAGCCGACCAAAAACGGCAGCACCGAAAGTCCTTTTGACATGTTTGAATCACACCGGGTTGTGTTGGTGTAAATGTCACTGAAATGATTGTTGTCAGCCATGCCTGTGTCTCTAACTCAATGAGAGCGCGCCAACCTTGAAGAACTGAGACAACAAAAAGGGTGAGGTGCGATATGACTCGAGCAGGATGCCTCTCCAAAGACGAAACATGGGACAAAACTTGGAAAGAAGTCACCTCTAACTTTTGTGCTGATTATAATTTTTGCACAGTGGCATTGCCACGGGCTTGATCTGAAGGTTAGAGAACAACGGATGTGGGCTATGTGCAAAAACACATTTCTCAGCAGACTTTACACTACAGTTTAGAAACTGTCTCAGAAGAGCAGCGTCTTTGCTTTGCTTCATCCTCTATTGAACTGACTGCTTTAAAATGCAATTTTCTTATTTTTTTGTGTTGTAAAACTAATTGATTGATGGATAATTAGAATGCAAATAGCAGCAATTATGTTCGGCACACTCATCGGAGCAGCACTGCTGAGCGAAACCGAAATACGTCTGATTGTCCCCCTTCAAAGAGGTAAACTAATCAGTAAAAAGGCAGTGTTTTAATGACTCATAAGCTTTCAGTGACTTCAAAGCAGTAAGCTTTATGCTTCCTTTTTCCTGGGCTAATAATCATCATGGGAGCAGTTACAAAAGCATATTTAATAAGCACTTTTAAAGCAGGTAGTCAGTGTTTTTTTATAGCAGAGTTGCTTTCATCTTTCAGGCTGGTTAATACATTTCAGAAGGTGAAACTTAAATTTTAAAAAAAGTTCCACATGGCCCAGTGTTATCCTCCCTTTGTGCTTTATGGGCTTGAATTCAGTTTGCAGAGACCACACAAAGAACTTGTGGAATTCATTAAGCTCCTTCCGTTGGCATTTCAGCTCTTTTTAAGCAGATGGCATTTCAATACTGGAATGTGAATGTGAACTTAATTAAGTCTCAACATAATAATTATGCATGGACCAGTTGGGCTTATAAAGGTGTACCAAGGTTCTAAAAGGTTAAGTTTCACAACCACCAAAGTTTTTCCTCAGTCCTTCATAAAACCACAGAAAGGGTCCATGAGTTTTCTACAAAAGATGATCTACGTGTGAAAAACACAGATAGTTTGGGGTGAAAACTAAAACAACTTTGATCTTGTTGGTGATTTGTTTTAAATCAAAACAAATATGTTATATCGTTTTTCTACTGATATGTCCAGCTGGCATTGAAAAATTAACGCTCTCTGTTTAGAAAGCTTTCACAAATCACAAACAGTACTCTAAAATAAGTCAGGTAGTATCGAATAATTCTGTCAGATTTGAGCAGTTCATATGTTGCTTGTCAAACTGATTAAAAACTCCACTCAAATTTTTCTTTTTTTCTTTTGTATATTAACAATAAACGTTTCAAAAATCTCCAATTATGTTTTAAAAAAAATCTCTCTATATATATATAACCTTTAATAAACTGATAAAATGAAATCCAGTCGTATTAAAAACTGAAACCTGCTGGCTTAGTGGCAAAATGTAGCTACGAACAGATGCTCTGTTTCCTTTTTTCAAGATGCCTCCATTTTAAACAATAAGTTATTGGTGAAAACTTTGTCATAGTTTTTATAACTAACAAAACTCAACAACTACTTGAGCAAACTAGTAGCAAACCAGCTGGTTTGCTCGCATCAAACAGCATAATGACAGATGAAGTCCCAGAATGACCGCAGCTGGGTCTTAGTATGAAAACCATGGCTCACTGTCACCAGGTTTCATGCCATATAATTGTTTTACTCCCCGTTTGATTTTTTTGATTCTTTTTAATATCTCATAGCTGTGTATAGGGCCCTGTTGAAGACACATTTCTGTTTTCTTCTGTTTGACAAATAGTTTTTCTTTTCTACTGTTGTGCTACAATGGTGTTTTATTCAAGTGTATCATACCAATTTCATACCAGCACATGCCCAAAAGCAATGCAGCAAAAGTCTCTTCATGATGTGATTACAAATTGCAATATTTCAGTTCAGGTGTTCCAAAGGGAGCAAGTACAAAACTGAGACTTCCTGAAGTTGTCTCTGGTGAAGCTGCCCGCTCTATAAGAAGCTTCCAGAGTGCAGAGGTTGGAGAAGGAGAGCAGGAACCTGCAGGCTAAAAGACAAGATGAAAATTCACAGTCACCTGCCTCGTACTACAGTCCCTTCTGTGCTAGCTGACCTGAATCCCCCTCCAAATGCCCTCTGCCCCGAGCTGTGGGGCAGAGCACGCGCTCTGTTTCCCCCTCTCTCTCCCTCATTTCATCACAGTCCGTCACTCATCATAAATGATACAGCAGCCCTCGGCATGTAGCAGTCTGAGAACAGCCACACCGTGTGTGTTTCTTTTCTCTTCTCTTTTCTCTATATGTGTGTTATTCCTGACAGCGAGGGAGAGAGAGAAAGAGAGAAAAATCATCAGAGCCATAAAAACAAAAGGCACAAAAGGTCACACTCACTTTACGTCAATAAAACTTTTCAGTGTGTTTGTGTGTCTTTATGTGGAAGCAAGATGGAGGCGGGTGGGGTGGCTGCTAAAACAAATGACCTTTGGTTAGTAACAACTCCAATTCATTGACTTTTTATACGCGTGGGCTCACGCACAGACAGCAAGAAACGTACAAACCTGAACGTCTGGAATTATAGATTACAAAAGACATGTTGGATTCTGTAGTTGGTTTGCATTTATTCTAGAAATTCCACTTCACTGCCCCTTACTCCTGCCTTTCAAATGGACTTTGTGGAATCTTACATTCATGTAGTGTTGTGAATAATATCTTGATATGATAATATGACCAATATGATTCATATTTTCCTAATATCAGCATTAGAGTTGTGAAAGTTCTTGCTTTCTTGATCATTGCTTTTCTTAAGAAAGACCCAGACAATAATGAAAGCCTGGTGACTAATGAACTACCTGTTTAGAGGAAGATCAAAGTAACTCTGGTCTTGTTTCTCACCCAAGCTAACCAAACCCAGAGCCGAAGCCTGAAAAAAAGGGATATAACAGAGAGAAAAACATAGAAGGCTGTTCACAAGTGATGGATGAGCAGATGGAGGGTGAGAAATAAGAAACAGAAACGTCCAAAGGAAACCAGAGGAAGATCTACTCAGTGCTTTTGAAACAGTGTGCCCTCATAACTCTGAGGTATTGCTGGTGGATTCAGCGTTGGCAAACACCTTCCGAAAATACATCATTTAGTTCTGTAGTGGTGCTGCACTCAGTGAATCAACCTAAAAGACTGGCTTACTGGAAACTCAGAAACTTACTGGGTTGTATTAAAATGCTGAAATATTTTGTGTTACTTTCGTGACTTTTACATGATGAAAAGTAAAAGCAGTTACTTCAGAAGAACGAAAAATATCGCACAATTTGTTGTCTGATCACCACCTAGAGGGTGACGCAGTTGGCAGTAATATTGCATTGGATCATAGAGTGACTGCATGGGATGGATGGATATATGTTTGATCTCCAAAGCTGTGAATAAAGTCAATGACAAAATGTTAAAATGAGAAATTATTCAGTAGAAAAACAATCAAGAAGTTACCGCCTTCATTTATCTGCATTTACGTAGAAAAAAAGACAAACTGGAAGTAGTTTCTTTGGCGTAAATCAATAAGACAATCCAATGAAGCTAAGCATCGTTAAACCTCGTTCCAGCCTCATGATTGTTTTGCATTCCCCTCTTCTTTTCCAGATCCTGGTGAACTCCATTTCCCAGCCTGCCTTGTTGTATGAGAATGTGATGGTGAGCGATGGGAACCCCATCCTGAGAGATCTGCTCTTCAGTCCAGATCATCAGTTTTTGTACGCTCTCACTGATAAACAGGTAGGAGAGGCATATAGATCAGCACTCCAATGATCTACAGTGCAGCCAAGCAATGTTAGTCTATTATGCAGTCTATTGTTGCCAATGACAGCCCAGACTAAATAATGACTGAATATCAATGATCATCGATCTGTGTGGCAGTAACAGGGAATGGGTACAGATTCTCATCCATACAAATGTGTGTGCATATGTCTTTCTGGCTTACATAAAGGTGCAAACACAATCTCTTTATCAAGATCCCTCACATGCTGCTTTACAGGCTTTTATAGCCACTATGTTGAGTATGTAGTAAAAGATATACAATTTCTTTTGCATATGTAGAGCAGAATATAGGTGAGGCAGAATGAGAAAATGAAGATGGTGGAAGATTAAAAAAATTCATTTGGGAAGCGAGCAATCAAGCTAATGACATAGATACAGAGGCACATGCACCTAGTGGGTACTTAGAAAAACACACAGGCACATGTTACTCTGGTTATATTTTGAAAACTGTAATAGATCACATTTGTAGCTGTTCTTGTTAACTTTGAACATGTTAACATGTCAAATGGCTATAAGATGAAAGTAATTATAACCCAAGTGCAAAAATTCCTAGTCTTGAATATCAAAAATATTGAGTAAATTTGTGTTATTTAGTCTTTGTTTAGACATAAACGGAATTGAAAATTTGGGCCGATATCAATAACCAATATTAATATTGCTGCTATGACCAGTAACTGATATTTGCCATTATTACATGTGTTATATGTATTTCACTACCCTGAAATACATATAACTTTTTAAAAAAGTTTGTCACCTTTAAATTTTCCCCTTGTAGTTGCCGTGACCAGTCGATATTTACAAGTTAAGACTTTGAACTTGACAGATGACTCTCAAGGAGCACCTTTCCATTCAGAAATGACTTAATTTTATAAATGTAGTTTGTTTCATTTGGCCTCATTTTTCTCCATATCTGTCTGTATTTCCAACTCAACTTTGTGATAACCGTTCTGCTAAAATATGTGTCACATTTGAGTTTACTTTGATTAGCCCCCTGTACTATTCCATATCTTTCAGATATTGCTAAGATTCAAAGGAGCTAAAATGTAGGAAGTACAAAAAACTTGGAACTTTTCAGTGTGGTGCAGCCTGAAAAGGCACCATCTGAGATTAAAACAACTAACTAGACTTATAGGTGCCCTAGAAAAGTAGAATTTAAGGCAGAATAACTGCAGGATGCAGAATGAATCATGTTATGTCATATCACATCAAGTCACATTCGCACTAATTATTAAAGAGGGTCAGCTTAGGGCCACGCTCCTATGCAGAAAAGCAACTACAGACAAACACACATGTACACATTCTTCCATATTCCTTCACTTACAAAGAAATAACTGGTTCATATGACAAGTATTAAAATATGCTTTAAAGCATATCATAGTTTTTAGTAGCATTATTATAATTTTGATGTGGCTTAAAAGCAGCTATTGGATACCAAGACCCAGTCCGATTCAGTAAAGTCCTTGTAATATGATTACATTACAGGGATTTCAATCACTTTACCTTTGAAGTAAAGTAACACACAGTTGATCAAGTTTACACAGGTTTCTGTATCCAGCGTAACTATCTCCACAGTGACATTCCAGTCACTGCAGTAGCCAGATATTTTATCCTGACAGGAAGTGTCTGTAGGACATTCTTGTGTCTTCATATCTCCTGTCACTATTTTTCTGGTATTTTGAAAAGCCTGTTGTGTGGGTCTAAACTCGAGGAAGTGAAGGGGATTTTGTGAACCATCCTTTCAGGTTTCTGAAGTACGTCTGTCACTTTAAATGTTCCTGTTTTGACTAGTTGATCTGTATCTGGTTTAAGAGCGCCACATTCACAGTGTCCTGCTGTGTCAGGACTGGTATGTTATCTTTGGTCCATCTCATTATAATGTTTCACACTCACATTAAAAGATGAAGACTGCATGTAGGAATTAATTATTAATATGGGCATATAGACTGTTAGCTGAATTATTCATAAAGTTGGTCAAGTCATCAGTTTCACTTTCAGTTTTAAGTAACCTACATACTGATAGTGATTAGTGAATCTTTATTAGTGCAGAGATTAAGTAATTGACCTGGGTGTGAGTTGTAACATTTTATTAGCAGTTCCTTAAAGATTATGAGCAGTCTGGCTAATCCAGCAATTAAATTGTGCATGCTACAATATCAATAAGTTGTAAGACAATGGTGGAGAATGAGTTTTCTATTTCATCTTGTGTTCCTACACAACTGAAGTGAAAGTAGTTCTATGGGGTATAAACATCAGTCTGACTTAGCAGATACAGCTGTAGTCTTTTTGGTTCTCCTGAAAATGTTTTTATGTCAACTGGTTTGGTTAATGCCAACATGTTTATTCAGATTTAATGTAACTCGGTTGTAACATATTTCAGGAGGGACCTGAATCTGGACTCAGGTGTAGCCCAGATCCAAAGCTGCTGTGATTGGAGCCATGATCTTTCCCTTTACATAATTAATAATTTCTATCATAAATATTAGATCTATTACTTAATACTCCTTAGTATCAGGGATTCCTCATTTCCAATTCTGACTTCATTGATATAATATGTTTAAATTGCTGCTACTCTGGAATCTGTGTTATCTTCAGATACCTTCAGAGAGTTTGCTAGTGTATTCAGCACTTTGAGTCTTCTCTACGACTCCCTTATCTCCAAGCGCTTAATGACCTCGATGTGATAACCTTAAATGAGACTTCCACAGTATGTAGACAGTGTTGTGTAATTTACCAGCGATTAGGCTTAATTGACTTTCATGTGTCTCATTGAGAACAGAGTGGAGGTGGAGCGTAATTGATACAAATGGAGGCCATCACTGTTGATGTGATATGGAAAAATGAAACTACCATCATAGAGTCAAAGAATCTGAAGAATTAAAGTCAGATAGAAATTCCTCATCCTCAGCACTCAGTATGGAAAAGTATGAAATTTAATTAATGTATTTGTCTAAAAGTTGCATCTATCCATCCATCCGAGTAAATGAATATCTTATTCTGACAAAGCATGTTTTTGACAAGAAAGTCATACAGAAACTATGAGTAAGACACAGAGGTCACATATGCTTTATGTTTTACATTTAATGTTATTAATCTGTAGAGATGATTTCAATTGGTCTAACACCTGGTTGAGTCTGAGCCATGCAGCTTATTGCCATGCTAGAAGAAATCCACGCTGTAAGCATTGTCAGATTTTCCTTTTCATAACTGTCCCTTTCCTTTTAATCTTCATTAAAGATGACTGCTATTGCCACCAGAAAGTCGTTTTCAATTATTAAAGCCAGTGTTTTATATTTGATGAGCACTGATATGTCCCCTACATGCCTGCTCATGTTAGTTCAGTTCAACGATGGAGGTCTTCTGCCAGGAGAGAGGCCTCCTAGTTTCCTAATCAACATGAATTTACATTTTTATCGATGCAGAACATGCATTTCGATTCCTCATCTTAAAATGACAATAAACATGGGACAAGTTTTGATCAAATTTTAGCCAGTATTATGATCAAGGAGATGTGAGTTCAAAGCTTTCTTTTAGATCTATAATTTGCCCAGTTTGATACTTGTATGGTAACAAGTATCAATAAAGTTCTGAAAAAACAAACAAAAAAAAACAAAACATGAAATTAAATTAAGGTGCATTTATACTGTGACATCACCCATAATAACTTTCTAAATTTTTAGTAGGAGTGATTTCAGAAAATCCCAAATTGTGTTTTAGAAAATTGATAATTGGTGTTTAAATGGTCTGTTCAGTTCAAACCCATTTGGTTTAAATTTGTTCAAAGTATTTTAGCTTTTAAACTAGAGATACTACAAACATTGATTTTATATGTATATATAGATATAGATATATATATACAGTACAGACCAAACGTTTGGACACACCTTCTCATTCAATGAGTTTCCTTTATTTTCATGACTATTGACATTGTAGATTCACACTGAAGGCATCAAA